>JAQFXN010001829.1:0-14093 GCA_034693365.1 Liacarus xylariae
ATTTTAATGTTTATAATTAAAAATAAATGGATATATACTAAGGCTGGCAAAAGGTGTGCAATTTTGGTTGCAGACAGCTGTATAACTTGACAAAATAAAAAAATCAACTTGAAAAAATATGACAGCAAAACAAAAATGACAGCAATTCTGCTAAACCTGCTCGTTCAGTGAGACCCGAATATTACTACAAATAAAAAAGTTCTGGTCCATCAAAACCTATTGTATTATAACAAATCGCATAAATTTTTATTGGAATGTCATCTACACATTGAATGATAGAGTGCTCTAACTTGTAAGCGTATATTATTAAGAGTGAGATATGATATTTGACTGAAATTGTGTAATAATTTATTTGATAGGAAATGATATTAAAAATAAATAAAAAATCGAAAATTATTACAAACATAGAGTTAGTTGAGTGCAAAAATATTTGAACAAACAACTACTAAATCATACACATAATAGTAGTTCAATATCACACATATAGACAACACAAATGAAAAAAGTTTCCATCATTTGTTGAATTTCCATTATCACTAATAAAGAACATATACTTTGTATATAAGGGAAACACATATCATATCTAATTTGATTTCAAGGTATTCACGTATACTCCAAGTTATGATTTCCTAAACCTGAAACTACCTGTTCTATTTATTTTACTCTACACTAAAACTCAAAGAATATTCTTGTAAACAAAATTTTGAAAACTTCTAGTTTACAATCACCATGATGATTAAACTTTCAAATATTTATTCCCTATAAATTCATTGACATATTGTCTGTACGAAATATTTTAAAGCTAACACATAAAACAACCAGACACCAGAAAGTAGTTCGTTCAGACCCTATGGCTTCCGTGCTTAGGTGGTACCTGGGAAATTTCTATATTTTCAATTATTAAACGTGAATACTAACATATTCTTTGCACAAATTCCTAACAGAAGTCGTTTTTTACCTTTCTGCCCCCTGTGCATTTTTTATATTTTGAAAAAGTTATACCCCCTGACTTTCTGAGAAAATTTTCTCAAAATACCCCCTCTATACCCCTTGACTCGGCCGACCTTAGCTAGCCTTGCTATTAAAGTATCACACAATTAGTGTCTAAATTACTACAAGAATTTAAATAAAAACTATTGAACTAATAACCATGTGAAAAGAACTTTTCAAGCTTGAAATGAATTTAAATGCATTTTTTAGAATTTACAAACAAACTGAGAAACTTTTAAAGTAGGAATTAAATATGGATAAATAAGAACTAGTACAACATGTGCAACAGTAAAATATCGTAGGTTGATATAGTAATGGTTTTCTTATTTAATCATTTTGTCTAATCAGTTATCTTCCTATACCAATCTTGATCATCTCTTGTTGTAAACAATATTGCAAGTTCGGCGGGTAAAATCACAATATCATTGCCCGGAAAAACAAGTGCAAAAATATTGCATTGAGAGTAACGAAACAAATGCTAATCAAACAGATTCTGCGATAAAATATGTCTAGGAGAAATTACAAAAATATGTATAATATATAGTCTCGTGCAGGGATGTAGAGACATGAAAATGCCAGGGGTACTGAGTTTTGGCGAAGCTTGGGAGGGGTGTTCTGGGTTGTAACGTCACAAGTTTGCTTTTGAACAGGGTGAGTGTTTTGAAGTCGTCAAATCTATAAATAATTTAATTAAAAATTACGCAATTTGATAGAAATTCGACGAATCGTACAAGAATTCATTAGAATTATCATGAATTCTGTAAGAATTTAACAAAATTTGACCAAATTTAGCAAGAATTTGACAAAAATCTGGCATTTTTAATCGAATTTAACAGAATATTTGCTAAACATCTACAAATTGCTAGGGGTGGGGTACACCTCGACAGCGATCCTGTTATCGGCCAAATCACATGTGATGAGGGTATTCCGGGCTCTACACTCTCCAGAAATTATTTTGTGTAATAAATTTGGTATAAAATAAATTAATTCAAAAGTTTACGAAAAAAATGTAATCCACCAAATTATTCTTGATACTTATTCCTAAATGATGTCCACCTTATTATAAGAATATTATTAATACTAGCCCATCTCTTTCCCAGTTTACTCTCGTCAGATTCGATTTCAGATGCGATATAAATATCATAACCTCAACTACACCACCCAACCTCACTTCACTGAGATGAACAATAAAATAGTATCCGACGCATCTTCAATTTAAGTTTCAGAACAATATTTTTCAGAATTTATTTAATATTTATAAGATACTATTTATATAATGTAACAGTAAGAACTGTTTATACAGAAAATACAAGCATAACAGACAAGAAATGGAAATCTTTTCGGCAAAGATACCCTAATTAGTTATCCTCTTCTAAATTTAGTCTATTAGAAACCCCCTTCAAGTTTAAAAGTTTAAAACACGTATTTTGATACACTGTCGGCTGACCCCTCGCTAAATCATGTAAATATGTCCTTTAAAATGGTCCCACATTCAATTATTCGCTAAATTGTGAAACTGTTTTAGAACAAACTCAAAGAAGAATATTATTCATTAGATATCATATGAAAGTAATAAAATTTTATCTTAGATTCAATGTATTCTAAGAATATAATAATTTATTTATTATATTTGTGATTAAAACTTCTCAGTTCTCTATTCTCTATATCCGTGTTTATGAAAAGATTAATATATTTAGAAAAATATAAAATTCCTTGAATTCCATAGAATAGATACTTAATTTATGTATTTATTTGCAATTTCCTCATATAATTGCATAATTCTTGTTTAACTAACAAATAGGAACTAAAACTATAGATTATTATTATTTTCACTCAAAGTATTTTTTATTTCTCTATAATTGTTGTTATCGTATATAAAGTTTTATTAAAAATAAAGAACATTTGATAATACAGTCATTTATCAATAAAAGAGTGCAGCGATTGTTAATATTAGAGACTGACTTGGGTTACAACGGGACCCGAAATTTAGACCAATGTTTCCGTAATTGACTTATAATTAATTAGATTTAAAGTATATTATGTTTATAATAAAGGAAATAATTTTAAGTATTTTTAACAATAAAGCGGACGTTTTGTAGTCAAATGTTATTTTTATTTTTTCAAAATATGAATATTTTAGGGTTTCCGTCTTGATTAATCTAATTATATAGTTGCTGTTTTAAAAATATTATATAAACTAGCTAATTTTGTATTATTAAAGAATAGATTGTTTTAATATGTAATGACAAGGAAAAAATGATTGTTTAAGTCAAACTAAATAATATCAATAAAAATTATTTTAGATTTCTATTAAGTTTTTTAATCACTATATTCGTCATCAAATTTCTAAATTTTAACTCCCTATGCAATCTTCTTCTCATCCCCTTAAAAATAACCCTCAAAATATTATTATGATTTCAAACAATAATAGAACCAGGATAAATAAATATGGTCAATACGATAAATCTGGATATCGACACAAGTGTATTATTTATCACAGATTACGTGCTTATAATTGACGTCATATTTATAGCAAAATATTTTTTGCAATTATTCATTGATAAAGTGTTTTATCAACAAAGTTAATACAAATAAAGATAAGACAAAAATAATATCATTTTTTTAAAAACAAATTATAAGTTATATTCCTATTCTGTGAACTCCAAATTTTTATATATAAAGTACTTATTTTGTTGTTTTAATAATTTGTTTTCCTGTCAATTGATTATCTGTCAAAAACAAGACATTTCATTGACTTCTGTACTTATTATGTAAGGGATAACCAAGATAAAATATAACACAAGATCCTACATAGGAACTGGCATTTGAATGTCAAATCATGTTTGACATTTTCCCCCTAGAAATTAGAGTTCTGGATTCTAGAGAACTTAATTTTTGACATTAACCATAAAAACGATAGTGTCCTCTAATTAACGGAACTAAAGGCTTCATACAATACAAGTGCTCGAAGAAACACATATCAAAAATTATATAATTCTGTTTCAGTACACCAGTTAAACCTCTATCGAGTGAAGGTGAAAGTCATTTGAGGTTTTCATAGATCAGAGGCATTGAAAGTTTTTGATTTAGTCTTATATTTAAATAACGGATGAATAGAAGACAATTCATTATTGTATTAATAAGTTTAAATCGATTATTTAAAAAAGTCATTCTTTTGTAAAAAAATAAGTTATAGATTAGTATTGGAGTTGTTTTTCTTTACCATTCCTATGGTTTTTACAACTTTTACAGAATATTATAAAGAAATTTTTATTTGAGAGGTTCTATTATAAAGAACTCTACAAAATGTGTTCATTTCAGCAATATGAGGTTCAATCAGTAAAATTATTTATTTTATGAGTTTTAATAAGAAGATTCTGGTCCAAATTGTCAATATTAAGAATTTCACTCATCATAGGTAACTTTCATTAACTGTTTAACTGTATTCCAAATATTTTAGAGAATAAATAAATATATTAGGGATGAAGTACTGGTTTTTTGGGCAATTAGAGAGTACATCAAAGTGGAAACAGCAGGGATGTGGAAGGTCAGAGAGGTCCAAAAAAGCACCTTAGAGTTGTTGAGATATCGCAGAAATAATCCAATCAGGGCACTTTTCACATTATTTAGTAGGTCATTTATGGCGGGTTTCAAAAAAATTTCAAAATTTCAGATGGGAGGGTCGAAAACTCAACGGATTTGATTGGAAAATCAAAGCTTTTTCGAAAATTGGTAGGGGTATCCCAAAACACCCCTAAATGACCCCCTAAAATGATATGAAAAGTACCCTGATTTGATTATTTCCGCGATATCTCAACTCTGAGGTGCATTTTTGGACCTCTCTGACCTTGCACATCCCTGGGAAACAGGAAGTTATTTGGTTATCCCGGGTTCGCTATCATGTATTTGCTTAATGTCCAAACAGTTATTTTTTTTCTCTCATTGACTGATTCACGTGAAAACATTTCCACAACTCTTGTGGTTTTTGACTCAAACTTTTGATAAATATTTATATAATGAACAAAAGTATGAAAAGAATATTTTTTATGCTATAGTCTAAAAATAATCTAATCTGAATCACAAATTGTGAGATTAAGAGAGATCCACAACAGAATGTAAATTTACTTAATGAACTGGTGATAACTGGTGGCCGAAATACTCTTTGTTAACTCTATAAACGTATATAAATTCAAACATATAAAACATAATTTATATCATTAAATTAATTTGGATTGATTAGATTAAGTTAAGAATTGTTTGTTTCAAGCTGGTTTAGATTACTTTAAAATCGATTAGGCTAGTGTAGGTGATTTAGTTAGGTTAAATTAAATAGCGTTTCTCTTTGTTAGTTAGGGAAGCTATATTTAATATTTTTTAATGTATAAATTTATTTTAGGGGTGTTTTGGGGATAGTACCTTTTAGGGCCTGCTGAACAAAATAACTCGTTATATTGTAATGACAAATGTCTTCTGATATTTAATTGTAATAATTCAAATTATAAATGAAATACAATTAAGCAGTTGTTTGAGTATTGCGACAAGGATTGTTAACATGTAAACATGTTAATTGATCCAGCTAATACACTACTTTCATGTTGTTTCTCTTTATTTTATCCTTTTTAAGTAAATAGTGACCGAAAGCATAATTGTCAAACTAAATAATTTGAAATATAAATTTTGTTATAAAGATTTTCTATGATTTACTCAGTTTTTATTTTAAACTCATTTTTTGTTATCGTTCACTGATTACTCAAATAATATAAAATAAAGCAAGTTAATTAAAAAGTAGATTAAATATATCTTGAGTTTATCTTATCTTATTTAAGCACCTGTTGGTATTATTCCTATCAATAGAACAAATCCCTTAACTGATTAACAATTTTACAAAAGCTTTAATTCATTAAATTAGTTTATTTTCTAATTATATAATATGTAATTTTACAATTTAATTTTCAAGTTTTTGATTGATAAAACCAGAAGACATTTGTCATACGCGTTATTTTGTTCAGCAGTCCCTAAAAGGTACTATTCCCGTTTTTTTATAAAAATACTTCCAAAAAAACTTTTATTCAGATGAAAATAAATTCTTCCAAGATGTTGGAGAAATCTATTCTATTTTTTATAATTCGTTTGGCGAAAGGTAATTTGGCAAAAGTACATAGTTTGAGAAGAAGAGAAAAATATGGGAAAAAAATTAAAGTGACCAAGTTTCGTGTAGACATATATTACATATAAAAGTTGTTATTAATTTTGTCTCTAATTAGTGATTACAAAGAAAAGTAAAATCAAAATTTTTCAAAATTAAAAAATGTAGTAAATGTTGTTAATATTAAAATAAATAAAACCAGTGGTTATAAAACAAAATATTGCAATTCTTTTTGCAAATCTCTCATCGGGATTTGAATAACTTTTGCATCATTCTTCTTACAATACAGAGAAAATCAAAACAAGTGCTAAATTTCAAATACTAAAGTATTACACAATATTATACTGTATGTGCACTGACCAGTGCGACGCAATACTTTCGTATTTGGAGTTGTCTATAGAATATGTTAAGATTTATAATGAGTTCAGTGAAAAGCTCTTATTTAAAAAAGAAGAAATAGAATCTGAATGAATTTCTTTCATTCGGCCAAATGAGAATTGCAGTATGAGTTGAAGGAATATACAAACTCTTTACAATTTATTTCTGCACGCATACTACAGTAGACAATCTCTTAGTGTATTGTCTTAATGTTTTTATATTTGACTATCTGTGACCGAGAGCTTAATCTCAATATCAAATAATTTGAAATATATATTTTGTTATACAGTAATGAGTTTCTATAAATTACTCTGGTTTCATTTAAACAAAAAATTAGTTGTCGTTCACAGATTTATCAAATATAAAAATATTAAGCCAATACATTAAAAGGTTGTATACTATGTGTGCAGAAATAAGATGTAAAGATTTTATAACTAATTTTATATATTTATCTGGTAGTTTATCCTGGTTGTCCTGGTTATATTTACAAAATTAGTTGTATATTCCTTCAACTTATACTGTAGTGCGATTCCCATTTTGCAAAATCTCGGACTCAGGGTAGGTATTTAGTCTACCCCTAGTATTAATTAATTCTAATAAATATGATAAAATAGTTTTACATGAAATATTTAATTGACATGTTATTAGAGAATATAAAGTATAATTCAGTCACACATTTATGATTATTGGGTGCAAAAAAACAAGTATTAGTAATAGTCTATTACATTATTCGTATGTAATAGAGAGGCAATAGGAAATATTCGAGATATAAAAGCAACAATTTGAGAGCACAGTGGCGCAGTCGCTCGGCTGGAATTGCAAATAAATCATCACTTTTTCAATCGGTTCGTAAGTTTAATTTTTCACACTTTATGGGTATTTGCGAATTGATTTTATAGAAATATTACCTGTTCAGTTAAACACCGAGTTTGTCCGTATGTAAAAGTATATTATGTCTCTAAATCACAATTTCTAAAATATTACCTAAAGTTTCCTTTATTACAATTTTTAACTTCAAATTATACTAAATTAATATTTTCCACTAATAATAAATTAATTTATGTCTGAGTTTTAATTTTTTTTAACAAAATAAAAATGATTTCTGAAATATTTTTAAATTTTTAATTAAATAGTTTATTTAATAGATATAAAATATTGTTATCTTTGGAGACCGGAAATATCGGGAATAAAAACCTATCAAATCGGTCGGGAATCGGGAGTTAAAAATTGCCTAAATCGGGAACAAAAAAGCACATTTATTTCGCGGTTCTTGACTATTTTGGGAAATTCATTTAAAATTCTTAAAAATATGAGAATTTTGTCAATATCTCTCTAAATTTGGTCAAATATTATTAAATTATTAAAGAATGAATCCGAATTTTTCTATGCGTTGATAAATTGCATCATATTAAATTAAAATCTGCAAGAATTTGACTACTGTGAAATACTCTCTTCTGTGCTATTCTTTAGCATAAAATTGATATAGACCGTCAGATTACCCTTTCCTAGTCTCTCACCTAATAAAATATATAGCACAGTAGTTCGGGTGAAATGCTTACTTATATTAATTATATTAAATATCAATTTATTTTTGTTTTCGTTTTAAATTTGTTTAAATTTATTTTAACGAATAAGTCTAAAATTGATATAATCCGTCAGATATGACCCTTTTCTAGGCTCTCACCTAAAAAAATATACTTCTGGTGTCTTAAGTTTTTCACATCCCTGGCTTTTAGATAACTATGTTTAAAATATTTGTTTTGCAAAACCTTTTATTATATCTAGTTAATTAATTGCTTGATCAAATATATTTTTTGTTCATATATTTTATATTTGGATTCACTGCCTCATCGATTCAATCATTTATAATATTATTTCGAATAAGTGATTGTTGTTTGTATCTTTTATTGGGGTTCTCGAACATTTTGTTAACTTATTTTCTGAATAATCTTGTTTTTTGAAATTATGAAATCCTCAATTGAATTATAATTTTCTCTACAGAACATTGCTGTTTTAAACAAGATATTATAACTTGTTTTTATGGGATAATGTGGTAAAGTCAAATCAGGAATATAAACTTTAAATCGGCAATAATGGGCAAGAACCCATTATATCGGGAAAATAAAACAATGTTTTTGAAGTCTATAACACCACATATGAACAATATAGTAAAACTCCCGACAATCACACTTACAAATAAATATCGGGAAATCCCGAAATTTCTGATCTCTAGTTATCATAAGTTAATATTTATAAAGCACTCAAACAGATAGCGCCCCAGTCTTTGCTATAAAAACTTTTAGCATTTGTAATGATTTAGTGTAAACGGACAAACCGGTTGATTGGGGAACAGGTAATACAAGTGCTGGCAATAGTAAAATCCCATTGGAGGACAGGTTAGGCACTAAAGAGAAAAATGTCTGACCTGGAGATAGTCTTAAATACTGCTGCGTTAGCGCTGAGTGTAATATAGACTTCGGTGGCGATAGTGTCGTGATAGATGTGGTGGAATCGGGCAAAACCACTGCCGCTGTATTGTTGGAACTGCGACGCCGGGCTCTCTGCCGGTGCTGTTGTAATTGGAGCTGTTTAAGTGTCGGCCCGTTTGGCGAACCATTATTATGTTGTGATGAGTTTGCTATCAAATGTTACAAGGTAAAGCTTAGGTAAAGAGTAGTTCGGGTGAACTGCATTCTTATATTAATTATATTAGATATCAATTTATTTTTGTTTTCGGTTTAAATTTGTTTAAATTTATTTTAACGAATAAATAAGTTTTATTTTAAGTAAATCAAAATATTTGCCGATTTCCTAATCATTAAACCCTTCTTTCCCTAATTGTTAGCCACTCTTTCATACAATTTAGCAATAAATCAATTCTAAAAAAGTCTTTCTTAAAATTTTTGCAATGATGGTAGAAAAACAAGCAGGTTAGTTTTTATTTCATGATTAGGAAAACAAGAAAAGGTGCATAACTGTTAAAACTGGAAAATAGGCACATTTTGATCAGTTAGCTTATTGGTCTATTCAGATAAATGATCAATATTAAACCTAAAATACTACATGTTAAAATAAAATTAATTAAAAATATGAATTTCAATGTTTCCATGTATTGTTTCCATGTATGACTAATATCAGGAGTCGTCAAGGTTGGGGTATAGCCAAAATACCCTCTTGAGTATTTGTAAAATACTCCTCAATTTTTCCATTCTATTTATTTTCACCCCTCATGTGCATTTTTCAAATTTTGAAAAATTGTACCCCCCTGTCCTTTGGCAAAATGTTCTCAAAATACCCCCTCTATACCCCCTGACTCAGCAGACCTTGGCGACCCCTGACTAATATTAAAGTTTATTGAACATTAATTTATCTGAAATTCATTTTTTTAAATATTGATCATTTGTCTGAATAGATCACTCATCTAATTGAATAAAGTGCCTATAATTTTCCAGTTTTCATGGTTTCGCAGTTTTACATGTTTCCATAATTTCTATTGAGCTTTCATTAAATTCAGTAAAATATAAAGATTCCTTAATGCAATCCTTTAATATGATAGCTCCAGGGCTGTCACAAAAACTATATCCCTGTCTTCCCTAAGCCATGGAATTAATTGCATTTTTTTGTAAATTATTTAATATTTTGCATTAAATATTAATTACAATTTAATAGTTGGTCCGGATTAGTTAGCAGTATGTGGTGGTCGGCCTGGAAGTCGTCGAGAATCGTATCCAAATCACAGAATGCATTCTGTTGTCCATCTAATCCTTCTTCGAGAAATTTAAGATCAGTCGATGACAGTTCTCGAAGTTCTGGTGAATGCGATGACAGAAACATAACGTACCATAACTGAAAACCTGAAGAATTGACAAACAATAGAAAACAATTAACAAAATATAACATTCAATTGCTTTTTCTATTTTATTTGCTCTAAATTTATCCATTTTTTATTGTTAATTATTTTTCTATTATTTTTTTGTTTTTTGTTCAATTGTGCAAATAGTCTAATAATACTGGGAGTGGAGGGGAAAGGTGTCCGAATGGAAAGGAATTTACTTTTGAATCATTTATAAGACAATTGTTATTCTTTTGTGAAATTTTCAAGTAACTTTTTCTCTTATTTCTCTATTAATTATAGTTTTAGACAACAAAAGCAGATATTATTTTTATTGTATTATATTAAAGAAGATTTTTCAGCTTATATTAAACCAAAAATATAATTGCATGATATACTGGACAATTTTTCTTTTACTCAAAAAGTCAACTGTTGGGGTAACTAATGAGGGAGGGGTATAGCCTTAATTATGGTTGCAAAGAGTTTCATAATATTGTGAAACTTTCAACTGAAAGTTTCGCGAAAGTTTCATGAAACTTTCACCCAAAAAAAATCTTCCATTTCACTACAACTAATGCCTTCTTTGAATTTTTCAAAAATTTTTGAAGAAATGTTTTATAACATGTGCAAAATGAGTTCAAATTATATATATAAGAGAGAATATTTAATTAAAATTAAAGTTAAAAATATAGTTAAAGTCAGAACAATAGTTTTATTTATACATATGTTTCAAGGATTTTATTTTAAATCTCGTTTAATTTTGCAATTACAAAAAATAATCAAGTTTTAGTTCAATTTTACTTAAGAGAAGACTTTATGCACATTAAAAAAGATTTTTAGTACCAAAAATTAGTTTATTGCAGAAATAAGTGTCAAAAAATTGCTTTCGAATCTTTCACTAAAAATTGAAAGTTTCAATCTTTCAGTGAAAGTTTCACTCATTTTTAAATTTCATGAAATTTTGCAACCTTATTTGTATTGCATAATATAGCACGACATAAGAGGACATCGAACCGGAAGAAACCCTTCCAAACCGAGTGGCACAAGAAATCAGAGCCAATTTAACTATAAATAATTTTTATTAAAATATAAAAATAAAATTTGTAAATAAATTCTTACAAATACTTGAATTTCTTCCCTAACGTTGCTATCTTTGGCCTCCAATGACTTCAAATAGGCTCTAAGTTTGATTCGCTTCAATTGAATCAATTCTTCGGCCAATACTAGTTTTCGTCATTCCATTTCCAAAATTGACCCAGCGTGCGCTGACGTCACTCTACTTTCTGCGGAGGAATTGACTGACGCTATGGAAACTCCAGTAAAGCACTCGATTGGCGTTATTTCGTCGGCTTCTTCTGCACTCATAGTTGAGATCCCATTCGCCGATGATTTTTTTGCCTCCACTGCCTCTGTCTCGCCGTCGAATGTGATGACTTCAATGAGTTGTGGGTTCATTGTTGGCACCAATACCTCTTCTATTTGTGCCAAACACTCGTTTGTTGGCGGCACTCCTCCTGTTTTTGCCGCTCCCGACGACTTGCAGCAGCTTTTCCTCAGACTTTCAATTTTTGGTCTGAGAGCTGCTTCACAGTCCTTCCTCTAAAGCTCGAAGCATTCACGTCTTGAGTTAAATCTTTCAATGCTATGGCCTTTTTGTCAGCCTTGAGTGAAAATGAGAACTGTTAAAGAAATTGTTTAGAGTTAGTCTGGAATTATTATCTTTTTCTACTCAAATAATTTTCAAAAATAAAGATATTATTAGTCGTGAATTTAAGAATGGAATTTATAGAATCGATTGCGAGACTTATATCAAGACATATATCGGGGAAACGAAACGTTATTTTAAAACCCGTCTAAACGAACACAAAGGCTATGTTAGGAATAACATCATTGGTATCTCTCCCATAGCAGAGCATTGTGTCCAAGAAAATCACAGAATGGATGGGAAAAATGCAAACATTATTCAGAGTTGTGATCAGTTTTTTGAAAGAAGTTTTGGAATCACTTATTATTCGCAGTTTTGATGAAAAGTCAATCTTAAATAGGGATAAAGGCTTTCAATTAAATGACTGCTGGAATGCAATAATTAGGAGAAACGCATGAAAACATCCATTGCTATCAATTTGTTTGAATATATTTATAAACTTTTAATTTTATTCATAATTTCAATAACTCCTGAATGCGGTTCCAATTCTGGAGCGAAAGTATTTGAGTTTAAGTGAAATTAATTCTAATTATATTTTCATAAACCTATCGCTAAGTCTAAAGAGTTTTATAAAATGAATTTAAATTTTCAAAAATGTCCTAAAAGTGTCTTATATTGAGTTCACTGAACAGAAAATTTGGCAAAACTTTATGAAAAATCTTAGACATTATTGGAAATGAATTGTCAAATGAAATATTCAAAGGATTCCCAAATAAATGACACTTTAATTGATAGACAAATGGAATTGAAGTGAAAAAACAATTTTCAAATGTAAACAAACATTAAATGCGGTAATTGTTTGCATTCACTCAATGATTGACTCAATAATTCAATTCAAATATCACTAATCGTGCCGTCGATGAAGTGTGTCTTTGTTTATAGCCATAGACAGCGCTTCCAATTCATCTACGGTCACGTGTTTTTGAATCAAAACAAACATAAATGAGTGAACGCCTGCGCAGAGATATATCTGCCACACAATTACCAATATTTCATGAATAGAGTGATCACAACTGTGACAGTTTTACTCCGTATCAGCTCTTACTGTAAAGTTGTTTGACAAGTCATCTGTCATATAAACATTGAAATAACGTGTTTTGTAAACAAGATATTTTCGCTTTTATTAGACTTTAATTGAGTTTAAATACAGTTAAATACAAAATAAATTGAATTAGGAGTTTGTTTTGAATCAAATTATTATATATTTATGTTTTGACAATTGTTTGTGAATTGAATTAAACATTGGTTTTGTTTTAATTGAATAATATTTGAAATAATAGTGAAAATAATATCTAAAATCTATAGTTAAGAGAGTTTTTATAAAAATTTCTATTAATAAAAATTTCTATTAATAAAAATTTCTATTAATAAAAATTCTAATAATAAAAATTTTGGTCATTTTTCCAATTCTCATATCAATAATTTTAACGTATATATGAAACTCTGACTCTACATCTAGAACTGACTTGTAGTAAAACTGTCCTGTTTCCTCACTGTGCTGATCACTAAATGTAAGAAAGCATAAACTTTAGGCAATATTACATTTGGGCGAACGAACCCCGACTTTAAGAACGATGAGATGTACTGTAAGAACGGCAACTGTACTTACGAACAGTACTTTAGAACTTTACGAATGAAATTATTGAAATAAAATTCTATTATAAAGTGTCACATCTGTTGAAGCAATGGTCATATTCTCAACTCGAATAATCAATTATTTTCGAGATAATGTGAAAATCAAGAATTGACCAAATTCAAAAATTACAAGAGTCCCCTTAACCCTAAGGCCCCTTTCTTTCTCGAATAATTTTTAAATTCCATTTATTTGATCAAATAATAAGTAAAGGGGTCTTATGAAAGTCGAAAATACTGCTTTTAAAAATTCTATTAGAAAGAGATCATAAAACTACACAAGATTCAAATTGGAACTATATTTTTTGCTCTTATAGTTTTCGAGTTATTAAATTTTGAAAATTTTATTTACTGGTAAATTAGACCAAAAATCAGATTTTCAAAAATTAATTTAACCCCCGCCCCTAGGT
>JAQFXN010001830.1:0-14093 GCA_034693365.1 Liacarus xylariae
AGTCATAACTGTGCAAATAGAGAACGAGTACGGGAGCTATGGCTGCGATTTTGAATATAACATATATTTGAGGGACAAAATGATCAAATATTTGGGCAAAGATGTGGTTCTGTTCACAACCGACGGACACGGAGACGGCAATTTACAATGTGGCAAGGTGGATAATGTGTTCGCAACCGTTGATTTTGGTCCGGGTACTAATGTTAGCGACGCCTTTGCAACACAACATAGACATCAAGAATTCGGTCCGAATGTGAATTCTGAATACTACCCAGGTAGGTTTGGCCGATCAGCATAATTCAATTAAATTAAAATTATAAGAATATTACTGATTCATTAAAGGCTGGTTAGATCATTGGGAACAGCCTCACGAGCAAAGGACAAGTAAATCGGTTTGTGATACTCTCGACCAAATGCTTGCTTTCAACGCATCAGTAAATGTGTAAGAATTTACTATTTTGTGATTTTATGAACTTATTCTTAAACTGAATTTCGACATTCTGACCATAAAATGAAAAAGCAGAAAAGAGAAATCAAGGATAATCATCAGTTGGTAATCTAGTTGGTATTTGTTTATCATTATAAGATTATTTAGGGTCTCATTCTATAGATTGATTACTAATCAATGATTAGTAATATTAAATAATAATATGATACCAATGATTACAGTATAAAAAATTTTAAACTTTTGAACACACTTTTGAAACTGTCTTAAATGAACTGAGATTTTTCATATCATTTCGCATATTTGCATATTTGTTGATACAATAAATGTTTATTGAATATTATTATACCTAATTTACATTTAAAACAGATATGTCTTTCATGGGGGCACTTCATTTGGTTTCACTGCGGGGGCCAATCAGGACCCATTTGCACCCTGTCCAACAAGCTATGACTACGATGCACCACTTAATGAACCTGGAGATCCGACCCCTAAATATTTTGATATGAGAAATATTATCGGAAAGGTTTGACTTATTATTTTAATCTAAACTTATTTAATACAATGTATTAATGTATTCATGTAATGTTATATTCAAACAACAGTATCTGCCTTTGCCCAAAGTTCCATTACCAGTGGTAAAGCCTAAAATGGAATTACCCCTCATTTCTATGACACGGGTTTCTTCTGTTTTCGATGACATATATTTGAAAACTGCAATTCCATCTGTTTATCCGTTGACTTTTGAACAAATCAAGCAAAGGAATGGCTTTGTTCTCTATTCGACGAATATAACTACTCATCCTTCAGATCCAGCAGTGCTTGAAATCAAGGGTTTGGCCGATAGGGCACAGATTTTTGTTGATTCGGTATTAATTTTTGTTATAATTATAAAGAATACAAAAAAAATTAAACCAGAGATAACGAAGGTTTCGGAGGAGGAGGCAGAGTAAGAGCTGCGTATTGGGGCAGCTATTCTGTGTAGTTCCACAACATTGCGGTACCACTAGAGGCAGTGAAGTCGAGCTACTGTAGTATAAATCTATGCATTTTTCAAAGCTTCGATACATTCAGGAAGTCATGGCACCGTCCAGTCTGAGCGTCAGACAGGCGTCAAAACCACTAATAGCTCAAATCATAGCTCTCACCAACGCATAACTTTATCAATATTGCTTTCCCCTCTACCAAAGGGTTCTTTTTTCACAGACAGAGCAAAAGATGTGCTATTAATTTAGCATTTTGAGTGAAAAGAGTAAAATTAAATACAAATGTAGCCATTTATACTAACTCCACTGCTATGCCTCCACTGGGGTGGCAGAGTTGTGGAACTTGACACAAGTCGTGGGTTGGGGGCAGTTATGCTGATTAGAGAAAAATTAGAGCCCTTTGTTATTTCTGGTTTAAACAAATTACTAAATACTTTCATCTTTTTATTTATGGTTAAGGAATTCGTCGGAACATTGAGTAGAACTCAAAATAGTTATCAAATGCCAATTCAAATAAAGTTCGGCTCAAAACTGAATATTTTAGTTGAAAATCAGGGAAGAATTTGTTTCGGTTCAAAGATTAATGAATTAAAGGTTTTGTATAGAAATAATATATTTATAGCTTCTATTAAACGATATTTAATTTTATATATTTTTTAATATTATATTTTTCTCAAAAAAGGGCATAACTTCTAACGTGACTTTAGGACCTGTAGTGTTGACAAATTGGAATCAATACAAAATTTTTGGTAATTGGAGTGAAGAAGTGATAAATATTGAGAAAAACCTTACTATGAATTCAAAAAGTTTGGTCAATAAGAAATCGATTCCATCGTTCTTTAAGGGACAGTTCACTCTACCTAATGAACCCGATTATCCATTGGACACATTCTTACGACTGGATAATTGGCAAAAGGGATTAGCATTTCTCAATGGTTTCAATTTAGGCCGCTATTGGCCGGTCGGACCACAAATAACTCTATACACTCCTTCACATCTATTCAAACCCTATCCACAAAACAATACAATAGTTGTATTCGAAACTGAAGGCTCTCCTTGTGATGAATCGGAAAAATGTTTTGTGCAATTTGTTATGACTCATGTGATTAACGCTACGACACCTTATAAATGATCAAAGAATAAAAACAATCCAAAAAATAAAAATTTAGAAATTATACAATTGTAGAGTTGTTTTAGTTATTAATTTTCAAAAATGTTTGAATTCTAATATTACAATGTAACAATACTTGATGCAATCGGACAAAAAAAATTAGACAGTAACTATTTATGGGATATGCACTTGAATAAAATTAAGCATACTGTGAATTGTATTTAGCAAGTTAATTCCATTAAATAAGAAAAATTCTCTATTATTAATATTTTTGAGTTTATTCAACTATATTCTTTAAAATATTATCTTGTACAATTTGTGATGACGTTTTATTTCAATTTCATTAATTTTGTTATTTTCCAGTTATTCAAGGAAACTAATGAAATGGGCAATGAAAAACATTTGAAATGTTGAAATTATACTATTTTAAGAATAAGTACTCATATTTTTTAAAGTTGAAAGCAAACATGAAAACAAATTGCTTAATTGCATACAGTATTGCCGTTTTTATCACATTTAAAATTCAAAATCTCAAAAACATTTATCCATAAATAGAAGAAAACCTTCAATAATTGTCTTTTTTTATTTAAATTCAAAGATTTCTTCAAGGAGTGGTGTAATTGAATTTGGATCATATGCTGGAAAACTTCTCAAATACTTTTTGCCCAAAATACCCAATTCTATGGCAGAATTCAAAATTCTTAGAAATTTTTGCTTCGCATCACAAACGGACCGATATTTCATTGATAAATAGCGCTTAAGTAAATGCATATAAATGTGTTGTTGAGATCTATAAATTGAAATTAATATAAAAGTTAATCTCATTATGAGATAGTCATAAAAATAATTTATTTCGGATTCATTTAGTACTTACTTAACCTGTTCTCTGTCCACAAGGTCTGGTCGATCGGGATTGAAGAGAACGATTGCTGTCAACTGTAATAATAATTATTTACATAAGAAATAAATGTTAATTTGATTTTTCCTAAAATAATATTTTTGTTTAAATACCAGATTCAATACGATAACATCGGAGTCCCATTCGGGCCGCAATTTACGCAAAAATCTTGTATAAGTTCTGTGAATATTATTAGGAATTGCTTTCAAAAAATCCAAAGAAATAACGACTGAATTTTCATTGTTCTAAAAGTTAGGATAAAAATATTGTAATTTAAGATTAATAAGACTCTAATTAATAATACAAAATAGACTACTAAACACATAGTGAAATAATTTCATAGCTTTAGGCATGAGAAATACAATCTACCTGGTGGATCAGGGGTCGTCAAGGGTGGGAGGTTAGCCTAAATAACCCCTTGAGTTTGAGATTTTGCAAAATATCACTCTCTATTCCCCCTGACTCCGCCGACCTTAGCGACCCTTGTGGTGTATTATGATTAAGTAATTTTAAGCTATTCAAGCCATAATCAAAATTAATTAATCCAGTGTTAAGTTAGTCAATAAAAATATACAGTTATTCATAGCTATCACTCACATTAGTTATAGTTAAATCGAATAGCCCATGGTAGTATTATTCATAAATACGGTAAACCACCTAGATTTCAAACTTAAACACCTGAAAAATTCCCTAACTGTTTGAACCTAGGTCATTCTGAAGTCTAATAAAATAAAATTCTCACCAATATTAAAGTCATGTATTGATTTTGGGGGTCAATTGTTTCAATAGCTCGCAAACAAAACAACTCCATTATTCCATATTTGACCAGGGAGATTTGGTCGTTCGCACAGATGCCGTTAAATGAGGTCAAGTTCTTGCTCATTTGAATATACTTGATAACATCCTGGTCCAACTTTCTATTCAATAGTTGACAACAATCTGTAGTATTTTCTGATTTAACTATTGCTGCTTTCGATGCATTGATTGTTATCATAGGTTTTGTTGCATTCAATAGTTCAGTCAATTTATTTCCTTCCAATTCATTAAAATTGTTTGTGTAATCAATCAAAGGTCTGGCAATCGATATAACGGAGAATTCGAATTCAATTGCCTTTTCATATAATTTGTCCGACAATTCATTTGTCTCTCTTTCGACTCCGTTATAGTTTACAATTTGTCGGTTTATTTCATGTGAATCTAAGACTAAACCAGAGTCTGATTCAGATTCCGAAGTATATATAGGCTCTGATTTGGAAACAGTGGCCAAATAGTCGTTTGTCTTTCCCTTAACCTCAATATAGTTATCGATTTCGGAAATCTGATTATTTATAACATCGATATCGAAATCCAAGTCTAAGTTTAAGGTTTCGATCATTTCGTGCGAATAATTGTCTTTAATATCTTGTCTTTTAGATAAAGTGTTATATTTTACACTTTCGGGTGAATTAAGGCTTAAAGAATCGTTTGAATCTGTATTAGAACTGTAGTCTGAAGTGGCCTTTCTTTTATTCATTTCAATTTGTTTCCTCTTCTCTCTCTTTTTCTCTTCAGATAATATCAATTCCTATATTAGTATTAATTATCAATCATTCACTAAATTTCATCTCAAAATTTTAATAATAGAGAATATTTATTAATAGGGATTAAATGGTTTAATATATAAATAATTACTTTTTTCATTCCAACGTTGAAGCACTTCTTCAAACGACACTTTTTACAGAATCCTCTCGTTATTACATCTATTCTGCAGTTGTCTTTGAAATGACATTTGGGTAAACATGTCTTATTTGCATTCCTCCTGAAGAATGCTTTACACGAATCACAAGACATTACATCAAAATTATTGCCTAAAAATTAACAGAAAACAAATCAGAATAAACTAAAATAAAAACCAATAAATTATATTTGTCTACAAAAAACATTAAAAATTATAATCTATATTAAAAAATATTTAAACAATAACTAATAAATAATAATAATAATAGTTTGTAAAAAAAGAATCAAGATAATATTATAAATAAATTATTTACAAATAGCTTTGTCGCCGCAAATCAGACACTTCTTTATCGGTTCTTTGTCTGTCATTTTGTAGATTTAAATATTTGAACTTTGATTTTCTTTAAATATAATTATTCTCTCTTTTAAAACAATTGAGAATGATCTGATAAGGCAGCATGCGATGTTTTCACATCACTTCGTTGTATTAATCGATATAAATATTTATTTCTTAAGCAACACTAAATATTTAACTAATTTTGCTTTTATTACAATCGTTGAAATTAATAATCAAATTTTCTAAGAGTCGGATCACTCTATTAACGAATGAAATATTTATTATTTCCAAAATTATTGTTTGATACAAGAAGGTTTATTGGAAACTACTTTAGTCCTAACAACCTATACTAGTACTAAACAGCGCACTAATACATGTGAACATATAATTGCATTTTAATGGGCAAATCATATTAGATTTAGCGATGTCTGTATACGTAATAGTCAGGTAATTTAGGTATAAGTAGTATAGGTTATCCTTGGCATTTATCAAATAGATTACCATACCATACAGATTACTAAGATTACAATGTTTTTCAGTTAAAGGTAGGCCAGATATTGCTTTATATATTCTATATCTGGCTTACCTTTAAATGAAAAAAATTGTACCTATAGATTTATCAATGCATCAAAATCTCAACTCTATAAATTTTAGCTAAACTACGTTAATTTACTTAATATAAGCTTTTCAAAATACAACTGAAAAGAATTCAAAAATTTAGTGGCTGTTTCGTCCATGTCCATGTCAAGTTAAACGACTCAAAAATCCTGTTACAGGATTCTTGTAGATTTTATTGAATAAAATAACTTTGTTATTTGTACAAATGGCAATACGCATGACCCTCATTGATTCCATGATATATTTATTATGATTCTATATATAAGGGATAGCAAAAAAAAAAGTCATCAAAAAAAATCAAAATCTTGAAATCGCTTTACGAAATAAAAATGACCTAGAAGCCTTTCAAACATCATGCGTATGATGATGTGATAACATTATCGTGAATTCAGAAAAATCTGCTTAAATTGATATTGAAATCAAAATTGTACAAATTCACAAAACAAAAATGTTATTTAAAAATAAAATTTCTAGAATTTTGAAAATAATTTTTTCAATAGATGAAATCCGATTTTGATGGTCAAACAAATTTGAGTAAAATAAGTTAGCAAACTCTATTATAGAATCAATGAGTTAGTATAGGTTCTTCTGATTCAATGCCAGATTTTATCAAAAAAGTATGTGCTTCATCAGCTTTGATTTCGAGATTTTGTTTTGTGTTAGCTACTTTTTTTTGTTTGTTTTCCCTTCAACTAATATGTTCACCAGTGCAAATATTAAAAGACATTTAAATAAATTTCGAAACTGCTATTGGAAACTAAGTTTGAGAGCACTGGCATTGAGAGAAATGGTGTTACAGTTATTACCAATGTATTGACTAATTTCAAGGCTTTATTGTTTATTTGCAATATTATTTTTTTTATAAATTTATTTTTTGAATACAGGTCTAATATTATAAGAAGATTAGTTCAAATGATGTGAATTAACAATATATACAGTATTTCCAACATTATTGAAATATTCATTACATCGTTTATGCATTCAAACCATTCATTCATTAAAGGGGAACTTTTAACACGAATAATGAATATTCTGTCAAATTCTGTTAACAATGAAATATTAATTTGTAATCAAATTTTTAAAAAAGATTTTCAACGGAGTATTGGTAAATGCAAATTGTTAAACCTATACGGGGTATGAAAATAAAATAGTGCTTCGCTTGTTAAAATTAATCGTATTTTTAAACTAAGCTAAAACAAAATAATAATATAATTTTGCCATTATTTAGGAATATTTGTATAACACTATAAAATGAATTTAAATGCATTAAAACAGACCTAGCCAACGCTCACGTATTTTAGCTCGTATTCCGTTATGAATTCGTGCTTATAGGTGCTCTGAACTTCCCTGATATAACCAGTTAGAATGATTATTAAAAGTTTAAATTCCATTGGTTAAGTAGAAATAATTTTGAAATCAATGTTCAAAAACATAATATTTTATATGATTAAACATTGAAAATAATATAAAATTAACAAGCAGAAATAATAATTTTTAGTACAATAGTAAATGGTAATAGCAAAGGTTACGCATAGAAGGTAGAACCCGGAATACTTTTTTGATTTTGGCGCTAATCCCTTGGAAAGGTACCCCCTGACTTTTTCAAGTCTGCGCATCCCTGGTTAATAGACAATTTAAAATGGTGAAAAATTTGGAATCAGATTCTAGTTTTAATTATTTGAAACACTATTCTATAGGTTTAGTTATTCTAAAACTCATAAAAACACAAATAAGAAAAAAGTATTTTCAAAGGTTGCTATTTTGATGAAACGTTAATCTGTTTTACATAATTTTGATTATATTTGTTTTATATTAAAATTTTCTAAATAATTTTTTTTTTGTATTAATATTATACAAACAAAGGGACTTTATTTAAACTTTAGGATAAAAGTGTGTAATTTTAGTTTGGATTAATTATTGATTTAAATAATTCAAATGAGTTCACAATAAATTTTTTAATGAACGCAAATATTCTTTTGAGAATAATTTTCAATTGGTTTTAGTTTAATTCCCAAAATCTCTCTGAGAAGTGGTGATATATATTCCGGAGCTTTTAGTGAATATTTCTTCATATTTTTTTTGCTCAAAATATCCAAATCTATCATTGAATTCAAAAGTCTCAGAAATTTTTGTTTTGCTTCACATTCTGTACGACATTTCAATAGTAAATAACGTTGAAGTAAATGCATATAAATGTGTTGTTGAAGTCTATTATATTGAATGAATAGAAATAATATTTTCAAAATTCAAACAAGATGCACATTTAATATCTCGCTTTCATATGAAGATCTAAATTCACAAAATTATATTAGCTCCATCTGCAGCTTCTACAGGTTTAACATTAGCCCCTACTTATATAAAGTCGTCGCCACTTGAATTTGCTCTATTTCTGAAGTCTGTTTTATACTATCCATATGTATTCAGATATTTATGTTCAATTTTTTTCGGGTAAACTTAAATAAAATCATTGAGCTTTCTATTACTTGGAAAATGAAGATTAAAGATTCAAAACTATTAAAAGGTACAATGTTATTATTTAAGTTTAAGCCAATAATTGAATATTAATTTTGGACAACATATGGATTGTAAAAAAACTTCAGACCAGCGATTGAATATAGAGGATTGAATCAGATAAGGAATTGAAACTGAATCACATCTACTAATACAAACTCTATTGAACTCCATTGAAATCTATAGAGTTTGTATTAGTAGATGTGATTCAGTTTCAATTCCTTATCTGATTCAATCCCCTATATTCAATCGCTGCTTCAGACATATGGCAAATTCAGAATACTTTGTAGCATTATCCTTGTTCTTTCTCATCCCGCTATCTCATTATCCTATTATAGCATAAGCGTCTCAACATTTAAGGGTGGATGTAATCATCTAAACGAATCTATAATCTTTTTTACGAAAGCGGATATAAAAACTAATTTGTATCATCAGTGATAATTTATCACTCACTTAACCAGCTCTCTGTGCTTAAGGTCTGGTCGCTCGGGATTGAAGAGAACAATAGCCGTTAACTGAAATATTGATTTTATTAATTATTAAAATTTAATGTTTGCGAAAATTTTACAAAATTTTTTAAATACCAAATTCAATATGACTGCATCCGAGTCCCACTCCGGCAAGATTTTTTGCAAAAATGACTTATATGTGCCATACATATCAAAAGGGAACAGTTTAATTACATCTAATGTTAACAAGACTGAATTTTCGTTGTCCTAAAGTAAAAAAAAAATCAACTTTCATTACAATATAAAACTATTTAACAGAAAAAGACTAGAAATTTTCAAAAAACATAATTTAAGTCAATAAACTGTAATATAAATTAAATTAGAAATATAAAGCTGTTATGTGTGAGCTTTGTACTGTTTTATAATGTGTACCATTGACAAATAGTTATTTACTGTAAAACCCACCAAATGGTCACTATAATATATAATAGTTACCAAAAAAGGCAAAATAGTTACTGTAATGATTATTTATTTTCGGTTAACAATTACACTAAAATCTGATGTTACAGAAAATAGTTAAAATAAATTGTAAATAAATAATATTTGAGGGTTTCCTTTTCAAAATTCAAATTGTTGTCAATTATGACATATTTTAAGATTGTTTTATTTATATAATATGTGAGATAATTTAAAGTCACCGGACATGGCTTGAAATCTGCAATTTCCCATGGTAAAATAGGTTAAAAAACTTTTGGTCAATTATTTAATTATAACATTACATATACAGTAATGCACATTTCACAGCTGCTCTTGAATTGAGAAAATTATTATAACTGAACTATAAAAATATTATTGCAATTTAGAATATCTTACAAGTATTGATACTTTACTGTATACTAAAACTAAGTTAAAAACTGCGAAATCTTAGCCAAAATACTGATATAATCTTTGATATTTCTAAAAAAAGTATAAAATAAAATTCAAACCAATATAAGAGAGAAACATTGATTTTGGGGATCATATGTTTCAATAGATCGCAAAAAATTCAATTCAATTATTCCATATCTTATAAGTATGATCTGATCGTCCGCACAAATACTTTTAAATGCAGTCAAGTTTTTGCACATATAAACCATTTTATTAGCATCCTGTTCCAGTTTCATTGACACTGCTCTCATTGTGTCTTCTTTCGATCCAACTATAGGTGAATTTGTATTATTGATTGTCAGTATATTCATTGCATTCAACAGTTCCGTCAATTTATTTCCTTCCAATTCATTGAAATTATTTCTGTAATCAGTCAGAGGTCTGGCTATCGGTATAACAGAGAACTCGAGTTCCACTGCTTTCTGATATACAGAAATAGGTATTTCATTTGTCTCGACTTCGATATAGTTATCAATTTGTCTATTGATTTCATCTGAATCTAAAACTAAACCAATAGTTTCTGATTTATTCCGTAAAGTTTCCAATGGAGTAGTCGTCAATTGACAAACAGTGTCTGAGAATCCGTTATTTTCGATGAAGTTTTCAATTTCTACTATTCCTGTATTTATATCTTCGATATCAAAATCTAAGTCCAAATTTAAAATTTCAGGATTTTCTAATAATGTGTTATTTATTGTTTCAAAATCTATTATTTCGGATGAATTACTGGAATTTTCATTTTGAAATAAAGTATCTGTATTTGCATTTTCAGGTGAATTAGTGTCCGAAGAATCGTTTGATTTTGAACTGTGACTCGATTTTCTCTTAATTCTATTCAATTCTATTTTAAGTTTTCTCTCTTCCCTCTCCTCTTCAGAAAGTATCCAATCCTTTAAATTAATAAATATATAATCATCACTATTACGGAGTTTAAAATTCTATATTTAAGCAAGAACATTATAACTTATCAATCAGCAATATCTGACCTTCAGGTTAATAATATATCTAAAATTAATTAGCCAGGGTATAAATTTTATTTTATATTTCTTTAGAATTCTAAATAGTATTGATAGTACTTGTTCAAATATTTAAATCTTATATAGTATTAATTATTTAATACTTTTTTCATTCCAATTTCAAAACATTTCTTCAATCGACACTTTTTACATAATCTTCTGGTCATTATATCTATTGTACAATTGTCCCCATAATGGCAGTTGAAATCCTTTGGAAAAAAGACATTTTCAAATAATTTTAAAATATTTTTTCAAATAATTACTTTATTTGCATGTCTTCTAAAAAATGCTTTACACGATTCACAAGTGAGTGCATTGAAATTATTGCCTAAACAATTAAATAAATGGACATTGATATTGATATTAGTTTTATTACAAATTAGAGTTTAAAATTATTTTAAATAATTGATTTTCTGGAATCAAGTATTAAAGTTATCTATATAGTTTATCAGGGGTAGCCAAGGTCGGCCGAGTCAGAGGGTATTGGTGAGGTATTTTGAGAAAATTGTCTCAAAAAGTCAGGGGATATACAAAATTCCAAAATATTAAAAATGCACAGGTAGGATAAAAATAAAAAAATTTTGTCTGCGGTGCAAAAAAAAGCTAGGGAAGGGAGTATTTTACTAAATCTCAAACTCAGGGGAGTATCTACGCTATACCCTTCTTGGCTACTTCTGTATTTTTCTAAAACATACGTAGACAATTTTAATTTGACTTTTTTTATGGAAAACATTGTATATCATTTTATTGAACAAGTAATAACACGAATTAAGTTTTAAAAATAAGCATTCTAGATTTTAAAGAATTATGAAAGAAATGTTTCAATGTAAAAATTCAGAACAATATTTAACAATAGAAGTTAGAAATTAGTGCTACTGATGAATGACTAATAAATTAATGTCGAATAATAATTAACTTAAAATATTTAAGAACTTTTTTTTCGATAAACGATACCGTAATATCTAGTCCACTTCACTGCTGCAGTAGTACATCTGACTTAACACTGTTAGCATCTAAGTTTGACTCAACAACAATTATTGTATTATACTCAATTATTGATGAGCACAGGTCCGAAAATCACAGGCCTGGGCCTGGGCCTCATGAGCCTAAGCTCAAAATATTGGTGTATTGGGCCTCGGCCTGTAAATATTTCACGAGCCTGGGCTTGGGCCTGTGCATGACCTCTATGAGCCTCTGCCTAGGCCTGGCCTCCAGTATAAACCTTGGGCAGGTAAGGGAGTATAACCAATATTCCAGGGGCGCCCAGACTCAGAGAGTGCAAAAAAAGCACATTAGAGTTTAGACATCGACGAAATAATCAACTCAAGGTAATTAACACATTATTTTAGCAGGTCGATCAGGGAGGAGTATTTTTTAAAAATATCAAAATTTTAGGAGATAGGAGTGGAAAACTTATAGAATTTCATTGGAAGTTTGAAAATTTTTCAAAAACGAAAGTTGTGATTCACAAAATACACCCCTGATAGACTTCTTAAAATGATGTGAAAATACCCTGAATTTATTTCTGCGATATCTCAAATCTAAGGAGCTTTTAAGCACTCACTGAGTCTGACTACCCCTGCAATATACCCTCCATATCTCGAAAATTTTGCAAAAAATACCTGAATTTTTAAGCTGAAAACAATTTTTTTAATTTTTATTTTACTCCCTTTGTTTTATTTAATTTATTGTTACATATAATTTAGGCCAAACCAGACCCATAGTAGTGAGCCTTGCCCATAATTTTTTAACCTGAGCCTGGGCCTCGTTAAATTTGTGAGCCTCGGCCTGGGCCTAGAGGCCTGCAGAACTCTTAGACCCTGGCCTAGAGCCTAATTCCTAGAGGGCCTGGCCATCTCTAATTATACTATAACTTGAATTTATGTTTATTATGTACATATAGTCTTATGGTTTGTAGTTTTTCAGATGAGAGGTGCAATGCAGTGAAATTACTTATATTTATGCAACTCCTTTGGTTTTATACGTATCGCTTATCGAAAAAGCTCTCATTTGTTGCTTTTAAAGTTCAACTTAAATTAATATTTTAAAAAGTTAAGAAATCCAGATTTTAGATTTAGAAATATTAATTATTAAAAAAAATGTTTAAAACTTAAAAATCACTTATACGTTTTTTAAATCTAGCAAGCTTGGATAAATGACTTTGCAGATTTAGTATTTGTTTGAGATTGTGTCCCACCAACAATTAACAAAATATTCCAACATCTAATTGATAATAACTCACCAATAGCTTTGTCGCCACAAATTAGGCATATTTTCTTAAATTTATGCACAGCCATCCTGGTTAAATTTTATTTAGTTACTTATTTCAATTCAATTCAATTTATTATATTATAGCCGGGTATAAAACTGTGATATTTCTATTTTGTTGCAATTTTAAAGCATAGATATCTTTGCTGTTTCTAAGACGACATTATTTTAACAACACATTAGTTAAATAAACAATTCTGTAATTACTGTATTTTCATATGTAATGTTGTACTCATTGTACTGCTAACGAAGTATTCTGGATGAAGTCTTGAATTGACAATTATTACTGCAATTTATTATAATTGTTTGGGGACTTTAGAAAATCAACTCTTCTAAAGGTGATGTCATTCTAGTTGGGAAACGAGATTTAGGCATATATTCGCACAAATATAACTGGTTCTGCAACTCTATAAATAATCTGCACTTATGACCAAAATGGCATATTTTCAGAGGTAGCCAAGGAGCTAAGGAGCTAAATATGTGATTTTGCAAAATACCCCCTGTCTATATCCCATGACTCGGCCTACCTTGGCTACCCCTGATACATTTGTATGTTTTGCATGGCGAAATTTATGAAATTACACTCCACTCTCGTTTGTATCAGCTCAATGGGAAATAAGAATTAGTTCATACCAACGAAATGTAAAGTAATTTATAGTTTACAGTATAAATTTTAAAACACTCAGATTTTTTAGATAATGCTCATGAGTAAAGTTGAGAAAAAAGGCTCTAAAAAGAGCAAACAATTAAAAAAGTGAGCGTTCGTCAATTTAGAGAATTGAATCTCAGAAAGCAGTTAAAAGGTTTTTAA
>JAQFXN010001831.1:0-14092 GCA_034693365.1 Liacarus xylariae
CTAAACGGTTGATTTCCGACAAAAGTATATTTGCACATTGACTTATATTGACCTAAGGTATATTCCCCCCGAACCCCGCCCCGAAGTCTTGGCGGCTTAGTATCGAAGTTCTTCCTTAATTTATTTAAATTACTTTATAGTACTTTAGTTTAATATTAATTTTACAATAACTCAAGAGAAGATCAATCTTAAAAATTCAATAACTCATCAATTAACATTAACATTAACATTAAACCCTTTTCATAGCAATATTTAGAAATTTCTATTGAAATACTAGAATATTCTTTAACTATATAAAGGTGTAATAGTTTCGGGTCCAACCCTATACATACTACTATATTCTGGGATGGGGAAAGGAGGGGTAGAGATCGGAATACACCTCCCCCTGAAAAAATGTAACATTATGTCTGGACAGATACTGGCGACTGACCATAAAACTGGCGAAAACTCCAAATACCCCCTGACTGGGTCTCCTTCCCCATTCCTGACTATAGTTGACATTAAACTGTAAAGTATTATACAATTTGACGACATTATTATACTACAAAATTGACCATGTTAATGTGTTAATAGTATAGTTTATTAGTGCAATAAGTTTTTAGATTAAAGTTAAAATCTTGGATTGAAAGTGAGGACTGAACTAACATATTGTCCACTTATTTGTTTTTAATACCCATAGTGTTCGGGTTCATCGATGGAACCGACCCTTTCAGACAAAGACCTAATACTCGTTGAGCGCTATTCTTCAGTATTCATAAAGAAATATAACCGGTATTCCAATCAATACATAAAACATATGTTTAATAATTGTCTCCAATAAGTGGTGATATAGTGGTCTCTCGCTGTCCAACACATCCAAACACTTTGATCTGCAAACGAGTGGTCGCTATATCTGGTGATTCAGTAAAACACGGATTCTTCTCACAGGATGTCATACCTCGAGGACACGTATGGCTGACCGGAGATAATACCAACTTCTCTACTGATTCGCGAGAGTTCGGTCCGGTGCCCATTGGCCTCATTCTGGGCAAAGCAGTACTTAAGGTACAGTTAATAGAAAATTAAGTGACACTTAAGTTGTCGAATAAGTTTATACTAATTCAGGTTATATTACACTAATTATATACCTATCTATTCGGACAGATATGGCCCCCAAACCACTTCCAAATATTGAGTGATTCCAATATTTCCAAATAATTTAAGTATTTTTAGGATTAATTTAAATATCAAATAAAAATATAATTTTGTAAAAAATAAATAAAAATTAATGTCATTTCAAGATTCAAATTATTAAATGTTTTTTATTAATTTGTTTCAAAAACTTTATTAACAAAATGGCTATTAATTTAATTGCCTCCGCCTCCCCGTCCAAAGCCGGGTCCACCGCCTCCGCGACCAAAACCTCCTCTCTATAGACAAATGGAAACAACAATACATTTAATAAATTAAACTAAAAATTAAGCCTAAATTAGAACTAACGAATTGCCGGTCCTCTCTGGGCGGTCCCCCTTCGCCGTAATCGCGCCTATAGTTGTCTCGTCCGCCTCCGCCGTCACGTTGGGGTCGATTCTCTTCAGCTGTAATCACAAACACAGATAATCAATGTCTTGAAAATCAATTAGAGATCAGACAAATGCAGACCTTTTGCAGTTCGCGGTCGCGAAGACTCAGTTTTGACCTGTCGTTTGAGAGTCGGCGGAACTATTTCTGGCGGCAAATGAAGGAAATCTCGCAAATACTGAATGCCTTCGTTCGTCAAATACCAGTAGAAGTGACGCCAAGCGAACTGTTCCTTCACATAACCACGACTTTTCAGTGACTGCAGTGCTTTAATCACATGCAGGTTCGGGATCTTCTCGAGTGCCGGGTGTTTGGGGGCGTGAAAGTCCTTCTCGGCCACCATTACCCCCTCTTTGAACAGGTATTCATAGATCGCTATTCTGTCCTTCTTTGGCATTAACATTGTCTACGAGTTGTGTCCAAAAGTGTCTGCAATTCATTCAATAATTCAATTATTTTATAATTTTTTAATAGATTTCAAAATACTTTTGTTAATTGACTTACTTTTGAGAGAAAATTAATAATAATTTTAATTATTATTGATTTAATTACACATCAAATGAGATGTTTGTCCACTATTTTAGTTAGTGTTCAACGAAAAGGAAGTGGAAATACAAAACACTAGACATGTGTACCCAATCTGTACAGCAATTACGTCCCAATCCTATTGCCTAACGTATGCAACCCTTAAATGTTGAACAGTACTGTTACAGTATATCATTTTAATTTATCAAGCTCAGTTTTGATATTACCGGTAGTTTCAAAATAACTATTGTTTTCTTGAATTACTTTAAAAATGGATTATTCTTTCATTTATTTATTTAATCTTTTGGAAAAATTTTAGTGAAAAACAGTTTAATATTTAATTAATAATTATATTATTTTTTATTACAGTAATTGAATTAAAGTCATATTTTTGGTGAAAATTTTTCTTTGATTTTATTATTAATACAATAAATCATATAAAATAAATGTAGTGATGAGACAAAACACTGTAATAACAATAAAGTTGGCCCTAATATGTGGGGAACTATTGCACCAATTCTTGTTGCAAAGACATCGATCGACTCGTATTCCCAACTGATATTCAGTTCTGCAGTTGAATCCAACGATTGGAACATTACCTAAGATTACAAAATATTTCAAATTAAAAAATTATTTCAATTTTGAAATCATAGAAAATAATATTTAGTTAAATTCTAATGGGGTTTGAGTTACATAAGAGTTAGTTATCAAAAGTACTTTAGAAATAAAGTTTTCAAAAAAAGCACTTAAAGTTTTATAGAAAGTAATGTCAAATCTATATACTGTACTGTAATGCAGAAATAATTCTATACTAGACCTGGAGCACAGTTACGCCTCCACTGCTGTACAATACCTAAAAAATTGACAAAAATTATTATTATTATTATTTAGTATTTCGTTATGAAATGTACGATTAGTTCGCATACCGTTTGGATCGGTTATAACGAATTGTTCACAACCGGCCGGACAGTCGGCCTGTTGTACAATAGAGGGACTGAAGTTATTATTAGTACAAATGTCTGGATTGTTGTAACAATTGAAATCAGAGCACTGGACTATAGACCAACTGCAGATATAACATCGAGTCGAACCCCTTGTGCTTATGCTTTCTGTTTAAATAAAGTACTAAAAAAATTAATTTCATGTCATAAAAGATCTATTCTCCAGTCTATTCGATACTCTTATAATTTATTATTGATATTACAACTGAAACATGAAATAACCGAAACTAATTCCTAATATTTTCAAAAATAGAGTTTTAAACAAATTATGAATCATAATTATAATCAAATTAAAATATAGCGCGAATCCAAACGAAATCCAAATAAACCGCTCAAATCTGGAAAATCTCCAAACTATATAGACAGGCCTTGTTATGAAAATAGTCAAATAGTCAAAACACTTATAATATTTAGAAAGGGATCGAAAATACTTTAATATATCAAGGTTTAAAATATTAATTTAAAATATTTGAAAATATCAATGGCTTTTAAGTATGAAATCATGAGCATATTAGTATTTGTTGTTTAATAATTAGAAAAATTGGATAAATTACAATAGTATTGTGCTATATATTACATTATGAATACAATGAAATGAAAATATAGTTAACCAAATAAACCGCTCAAATCTGAAAAATCTCCGAACTATATAGACAGGCTTTGTTATAAAAAACGTTTTATTCAAATAAAATAAACTTTGAAATGAATTTAGAAATATTAATATAAAAGTAGAAAGTTTTCTAAAGAGATTAGGATTTTTGGGATTAGGTTTTATGGGATTAAAATTTTAGGATTTTTGGGATTAGGACTTTTGGGGTGACACCATTTAATTTTATGTATTCAACTTTTAAATCTTTATCAATTTTGAGATTAATTTATGAAAATAATTACTAAAATTTATTTATTGAAGTTTGAAAAATAGACAAAATACTATCTTTTAAAAAGCATTTAATTGCAAACGCTGAAAAATTATTATGTGTTGTTTTTTCCCGGATTGGGTCAATTAGCGGTAACAATAATTTTGAATTGATTTTTTAGAGTTTTCAGACAAAATTTCAGATTTTGGTGGTTTCAGACAAGAAAACACCCATAACTATATGAAATTTGATTTTAATCATAATAATGACACTTAATATAATATGAATTCCTTAAATATGTGACAATATTTAATCTTTGAAATTAACATTTTTTAAAAAAGTAATTTAAAGTTTTAGATTTAATTAAAATTTAAAATTCAATTAAATTGAACCGAATGATTGCAAAAATATCAGTTTCTCTATAATAAATCCATACAGTTAGAGTTAAACTTCAGAATAGAAAGTATTTCGCAATAACTTATTCAATTACTTTTAAATTATTCAATTTTTAGCAAGATAATTTTAATTAAAAACTTTTTAAATGAATTTGAATTTAGCCTTAATTAATGTAAATTTCATTACTAAATACTAATAATAAAGAAATTTGTTAATTACAACAATAATTAGTTTAGTAATGATATTTCACTGATTTCATTAAACAAATTACTCACGACTGCCAATTGGTTGCTGAATAGGAGGCGGAAGTGGCTGTTGAATGGGTCCTATTTGTTGTATAGGTCTAACATTTGCTGGAATTGGTTGATAGACTTGTTGAGATTGTAATTTTGCAAAGTTAAGTTCAAGAACTACAATAAACAACATGTAAGAAATAATCATTTTTTATACAATCTTTGGATCAGAAAAATTCGAAACAATTAATAAAATAACAATTTATATGACTTAAAGCCAAATACAGACTATCGTTACATATAAAGTGAGACAAATAGTGAAAAGTGGGTCCGCATTAGATGAAAATGTAAGCATTCATTGTATGACTTGCAGAAAATTATAATTCTGTGACTTATTGTGATAGTATCTGCCATTTCCGCAAAAACAATCAAACAATCTGTGGTATCCAATCAGATATTTCTTCTCTTAATTGTAATTAATTTCTATCTATTAGTCAAACGTTGGATAAAAAATATTTACATCATTTTGATGAACAATGAAAATGAAAGCAATTTTTCTAAATTTAAAGTTTTAAATTAAATATATAATGTTTGTTAAGAGATGACCAGGAGTGCTTCTGAATTAATTCCGAATTAATTCGGATTTTTTATTTAAATATCTCACAAAATTATTTTTTAAATGTCAAAAACAAAGGAAATCTTAAAACAGTTATTAACCAATAACGGTCAGGTATACGCAAGTACAGTGTACTATAAATATACCCCAGCCATGAAACAAGCCAAAGCATAATTTCGAATATTCGAAAATTTTAATATTCTTTATGTTAATATAGATCATTGGAATTGAACAACACCTAAGTCTCAGTCAACACTAGAAATATATCCTTTGTAAACTCTTTACAATTTATTTCTGCACACATAGTATACAACCTCTTAGTCACTAAGACTTAGTGTATTGGCTTAATGTTTTTATATTTGAATAATCTGTGAACGACAACTAAATAATAGCATGAAAACAAAAGTTAGTCATTCATAGAAACTTTTTATAACAAAATTCTTTAATCAAATTATTTGATTTAGTGATTCAGCTTTCGGTAATTGATAATCAAATACATTATCAATAACCTAATGCACTAAAAGATAGTCTAGTAGCTGTGCAGAAATAAATTGTAACGAGTTTATTTGTAGAGATATTTCATTGACTAAAACTTTCTGATTTTCTGAATACACTTTTATCGTCCGTTTGATTTAACATTTCATTAGTTTACAGTTCATTCATTTGAGTTGAATTGTCAATCAATCACAAATAACATTATCACCTTTTACTGGCCCACAAAGTTGGTTGGCCCAGATATACAGTCGCGGATCATTTTAATTTGGACAGACAAATGCTTGATTCTTACTCATTGGCTTTGAGTTTTTATGTTTGACTAATCTGTGACCGATAGACAAAATATTCATTTGAATAAACATATAGTCATTGATAGAAAGACATTGCATCAAATTTGTTATTTTGCATTATTTGATATTAATGTTAATTAAAATTAAAATGATCCGCGACTGTAGATGTTTATAACAAAATTTTCTGAAATTCTTGTAGAATATGGTTGAATTCTTGTTGAATTAATGAAGCGTCAAAATTCTATTAAAATAGTCAACTTTGATCAAATTTCGTAAAAATTCACAATACCCTCGGGAAAAATCGACAAATTGTAACAGGATTATCTTTTCTCAAACACTCTAGCACAATTTATCTTATGCTTCTTTGAAGAAAATTGTCTTTGTTTTTCTTGAAACTTCTTCATAAAATGTTCAATTAGAAATTAGCATTTAATACGCCCTGACTATCTGTTCCTATTTAGCATAATTTAAGGATGAAAACCTTCGATACAATTAATTTATGTGACATTATATGACACAAAAGAACAAAAGATTTACAACAAGTAATAAAAACAATTTGTATTGTTTTTATGTTCATTGCATTCAAATCGATATAATTTCCAATTGAATTAAAACAGTTAATTAGGAAACAAGAGATAACCACAATTCTAGCCATTTATTGCATTTCTTTCTCATTAGTTTTGATGTCTATTAAGTATCCCTAAGAGTATAATATTATTGACAATATATGGCATCTCTTTTACAACGAATACTCATTTCTAAACCACATAATAATTGCAATTTATTGTTTCCCAACAATTCTCTCCTGTTCTTCATTTTTATATAGTATTCAAACGAATTTGTATTTGTTTTTCAATTCGTTTTACAATTCTTAAGGTTTAGTATTATTTGTTTTACAGGTTTTCCCAATTTATCGCTACCACTGCCTAAAGAACAACAGTTACTATCACTCCATACAAGTTATTATTAAAGAGAGAAAAATTAAATTCTGTTGTCTTTATGTGTTGACCGGGTTATGCCATATGACGTATAGTGGATTGGCGTAGCCTTAAGTCACATAAAACTATTGGTTTTCGTCTACTTATAAATCGATTTTTTTCCACATATTTCTTGTGATAAAAATAAGTTTAACTTAAAGTGAAATTTTGAGAAATTTTTTAATATAAATGTTGATTCTTAAGCAAAAAAATAGTTTTGTGTAGAGTATATTGGACTCTGTCTTTTCTTCTATTGGGTTCCGCCTCTGTTCAGAGCAAAATCCAGAGCGACTGCTCCGACACTGCTTTTAGTGAAAGCAAAACATACTATTATATGATATGAAAGCAAAGCGAGAGATGAAAGAAGTTTTCTATCTATTGAAATGCAGGCAAAGAGATCGCACACATCTCTCTCCTCTCATTTGTGCGAAAATGTTTTACTTTTCTTATATAAAGTTATTATGATTTTGATTCTGTTTTAATTACAAAAGATATTTGAATATAGTTAAAGAATTATTATTATTATTATTTTGTTTTTTATCATTTGTTAGAAAAATTAGAGCAGTTTTTGAATTAATTCTCTTTCGTTTTATATCTTCAAAAACGTCTTCAGACTTCGCACTACTTTATTCCAAGTCATCAGTGAAGTGTCTCTCATCTCAACTGTAAGTTTCCGTAACTTTTGTATTTGTGTTTTGAAAGAAAATTTCAATTGCTCTTGGCTATCAGATATAACCAGCATATTTAGTTTTTGAATGAAATAATATCAGGGATGGGAAAAGCGACGAAGTCGCATATTTGAGTTTTTCGCCAGTTTTTCGCCAAATTTTAGGGATATCTGTCTATAGACGTAATGTTAGAGCTATTCTTCTCAAGAGGGGGGGGGGGGTATTCCGGGCTGTACACTTTTCCTCGCCCCTGAATAATATCGATAGAATTTAAATATTTTAAAATAAGAATGGGCAATAGGGCGTATAGTCAAACAAGAATGACCATAAATGTATATAACTCCGCTTTCCAAGTAAAATACTTAGTGATTGTTACGCTCCCATCCGATAGAATTATAATTAGGTTTCATTGTATTGGAGGCTCGGAGGCATTGTAAGGTGAGAGGGTGCAAACGAAGCTATATACTCTTTTTTCTTCGAAAGCGGAGTTAAAAAGTCGAAATTCTGTTCAATTATATCATTTATAAGTAAATTCTGCATGAATTCGACTGGTTGAAAATACCCCACCCTATACCTCCCCCCCCCCATGTGAATTTGAGGTTCCTATTAGTATCCTAAACCCTCGCGCACTTTGTCAACAGATCCATTTATATCTTCCATATTGGCCATCTATGATATAAACCATTCTGTTCCTGTTTTAAATTACTTTAAGTATTGCTCATCTTTTATGTAAAGAGCTGTCAATTTTGATATGATTTGTATTTTTCTTTATCTCATTGTTATTAAGATTTATTAAAATGCATTGAATTATTCATAAAACAGATAGAATTTTAGGAACATATTTGAAACAAAACAACAATAAAACAAAAAATAAATTATTTATAGAAAACTTTTAGAATTGAACGTAATTTTAATCAAATCTATTCTAATTAGTAATAAACTAATTGTTCGACAGAACAAATGTTAAGACACTATCAAATGTCAAATAATTTATTCGATGTCAACGACAAACAATAAATCTCAGAATACTTTTTGTTACCATTAATAGTGAGGTATTTAACTGAAGTAGACATCAATTTCTTATAAAAGTTTGTGTTTCTCTTAGTCTTGTTATTGAGTATGTTATCCGATAGCGATTATTTACCCGACGACCTAATTCTCTCTCTCTCTCTCTCTCTCTCTCTCTCTCTCTCTCTCTCCTCCCTCTCCTCCACTAAATATATTTTTGTTCATTAAAAACAACTAAAATTAAAAGATGTTTTTCAATGTTTATTATTCAAGTAAAACAACTATTCGGTCAAACATTTAACTTAAATAAGATGTATTAATAATTGAGAATATAATGAGAGGCCAACGCCCGCTACCGATTGCCACCGGATATCCCAACTCAGCGATGGAGTCTTCGCCGATGGGTATCAATAGGAACGTCAGAAACAAACAGAAAATAACTTCAAATAAGTCATATGGGGTTTGGGGCAAATTAATAGGATTGATATTATTTGCAATACAGCTATTAATTGTCAGTTCGACGGACACAGCATTGACGGCACCGGTAGTCAGCAGATTCATTGGCGCTAATAGTAATGCTTCAATTGAACGGCACAACTGTCCGAAAGGATGTGTTTGTAAATTAGCTGAAGAACATTCCGTTAGCACCGACTGTACAAATGCTAACTTCACATCAGTTCCAAACAATTTTGACACAAACACAACGAGTCTGTGAGTCAATCAATCATTTTTAATCTTAATTTTTCATTTCATTTGTTTAATAATTAGTCTAAAGTAAGAAAAATAACTAATAAAAAGAAAATACAACACAAGTATTCAAATAGAAGGTTGAATTTTATTTCCTGAAACTTGAATTCCACTCAATTTAGACTCTATTCAAGCAGATATTCTAATAGAATTGACACAAATTTGTGTTAATTGTGTCCAATAATCGAATTAGATTTTCTACTCAAACAAAAACTTCATTCAGTTTCCAAATATAGTATAACTTAACAGAAAATAAGTGATTAAATGATTTGAATTTCTAGTTCTGATGTAAATGCAGAGCAAAGTAAAAGAGTTTTCAATTTAGGTTTACTTATCGAACATTGAATATGAGATTAATTTAGATTTGTTTAATAGATTTTTATTCGGAGTGAAAATTAGCAGAAATTTGAGCTCAACTTTTCATAACTCGTTTAAAGAGATAGATATAAATTGGTTTTTTAATATATTGATAAATCTGTTTGAAATTTTTTGTTCATTCAATTAATTACTTAACACTATATATGAATTAAATCAATGAAAATAATGATAACAATTACACAAATTATATAATTAATCCTTTCATTTAGTTTTTATTGTTTAGTTTTTGTTTCTAAATATTAAAATCACTAAATTTTTTGTATATTCAATTCATTTTGTGGTTCGGTTTTATTTTATTCGTATTATAACTAAAACAAGAATTACCAATCTATATACGAATCTATATACTCCTTTTTCTTCGAAAGCGGAGTTAAAAATAATTTATTAGAATATTTTTTATGTCTAATACACTCTTCTTCTAATTGAATAGAATTCAATCAAAACATATGAAAATTTAATAAATTCATGATATAGTGTAGGAGTAATGATATTATTATTTTTGCAAATAATATACCACTGAATGCATTGAACGGATCGATAAATTGAAGTTTGAGTGCACGCAAACACATCACTCAATACTTCATTGCTTTTTAATAATTATATCTTTACTGAACATCAATTAATTCATTTTTTTACTAAATATTAAAACACAAATTATTTTTATACTAAACATAGTTTGTGTCGATTATTGTATGATTATATCTATTCATATGTTTAATTAACCAAATATAGTAATCGCTTGAAATAATGATTAAATTTTTTAACAAAAAAATCCAAATTAAGTACGAAATGCATAAAATGATTAATTATTGTGCGTCCAAACCATTTGCTACCTTAGGTTCCAATAGTTAATGAGTTTAAAGATGTTTTTACAAATTAGTGTTCGGAGAGAAGTCGTGTTCTCTAAAGTGCATTAAACCAATATTTATCGGAACTGTCAAAAGAGTTTGCTTCAGATATTCATTCATAGCTCATGAGAAAAGGTATGCAATCAATAGTGTGATTATGCGAGTGTTGAGCATAGGCTCTATGGAGTATAGAGAGTGGCGTCAACTTAAGGCAAAACCGCTGAAAACGTGTTCTTCTAATTAATGATTTATTTGTTGGCAATCTCTGAGTTCACCAATAATTCTCTCTATAATTCATTTAATAAAATCATTTCCATAAATCTTTTGCAAAGTTTATTAAGTTTTTAGTCGAAAAAAGTTGTTTATTCTGTTTTTACGGCTAAACATAACGCCACTGACGACAGAGGCTGTGGAGCTGTTGACTGCGGTTTTGATACTTTCAATAACTTCTATGTTATTATCCGATCGTTAATACGTCTAATTTTCTATTCCCTGACCGTTAATACTTATTTGGTATGACATCAGACGATAGGAGAAATGCTTTTGTGAATATTAAAACCAGACATTTATTATATAATACAAGTTTTACTTTAGGCAAGAGATTAGTTTAATATTTGATTCAATAGAATCAATAGATAAGCCATAAATACTATTAAGTACTCAATAGTGTTTAAGTATACTATTTATAAGCATAGAGTAAACAAAATTACGTGAAATAAGTATTAAATCACTTTGAGTTCAAGTTTTCTTTGTGTCGAAACTTACAAATTTAAGATTCTGATTGTCTTCTAATTTCGAATCAAACCCCTTGTGGTTTTGGACATACTTTTGCAAAATATTCTGACTTTTTTAGAGAAAATAGGGAAACAGGACCTTTGTCACCACTTCTCCAATTTCTTCAGGGGGTGAGGGGTAACCGAAAGCGCACTTATTTAGGAATTAACTTTTTCCTTTAGGGCGAATTTTCAGACTTAGATCCTCTTCCGAATCTTAAAATAATGCTTATTCTTAAGAGAAATTCAAATTTTTTTAAAATCTGAATGTTTTAAATAGTAGAAGTATACATGTTGTTATCCAATTTACTAATTTATCAATTGAAAATATTATATTTTTTCTTTTTTTAATATAAAGTGATTAATTTAATTATTGAAGTTAACCAAAAGAAATTTTTGTTATCAGTTGTCAGAACCAAAAGCCAGATTTATTGCCAATATTTTCAAACCACTAACATATACTTTTAGTAATTTATGTCTTATAAAATATTTCTCTCGTTTCATTAATTTTTCATAAATTTTAAAAGTTATTGCTTTATTTTCAAAAACATATCTACTGTTTTTAATATTTTAAATATATCTACTATAAGAGTAATGGTATTCAGTTCACATTTTCTTATTTGTCGGTCACATTTTGCAAAATTAACATCAATTTAAAAGAAAAAAATTTAATTTGTGAAATTTTTTTGTTTTATTTAAGAACATTTTTTAATATAGTGTATCACACAATACGTTTGTCCCAAGTCTTCACTACGAATTCATTATTAACTTAATGGCTTATTAATGACTGTGAATATAATGATTTTTTTCTGGTCTTTAATTATTTAAAATTTACACCCAAAGAGGGTTAGATAATGTGACCTGGGAGAATGTCATAGAAGATTATTACCAGAAATCTTACGATTGAGGGTCCCTGGCTGCTCAAGAAAATTTGCTGTTTTTTCAATTTTAAACAATAAATGAGATCAAAATGTGCCGCTTGAAAAAATTATAGGGTGCGGAAATAATCCCAAGGTGATAAATTATGAGGGTTAAATTCTATATCATTTTATAAATTAATAGATTTTTTTAGTCATCTTGATTTTATTTTTCCTTGCAACATAATTGTAATTGTATTCAACGAATTAAACCAAACATTAGATACTTAATAAAAAAAATAATTTTATTCGTTGACATAAAATAAATTGTTATTAACAGTGGAGTCTGCCTTAGTTGTCTTGCAATAGTATCTCTGCACATGTGCGCAAGTTTGTGTGGATGGCAAAATTCTAACGTCGAAAGCAATAGTGATATAAAATATCAATTCCATAGATTGGGAAAATAAAATAAATTGAACATAATTTCCAGTGATTTCCTTTACGCCTGTCTTTAACACGTGACATGCACTAGTGTACAATATTATAATACAAAATATTGTACACTAGTGCATGTCACGTGTTAAAGACAGGACTAAAGGAAATCACTGGTCATATTCATAATAAAAATTCATTTAAACAAACAATTTTTTTCAAAAACGATACAGTTAGTGTAACAATCTTTTAGTTATGTTATCAGAAGTTTTTATATAAAAGTTTTATAAAGAACATCATCTAAACCTATACCTGTTCTGGTACTTGAATATTTGACAATTGAATTGAATTGAATTAGTCATTCGCTTAATGTTATTACTTTGATTAATCTGTTACCGAGAGCTTAATTTCAATATAAAATAATTTTAAATAAAAAAATTTTTATGAAGTGTTTCTATCAATGACTAAGTTTTCATTTCAAACTAATATAACTAATATTTGACTGTCATCCACAGATTAGTCAAATATAATAACCAAAGCTCTTGACAATCGGGAGATTTTATAAGGAACACAAACTCTTTCCCATTAATGTGCCGTCATGTTAAAATAATGTGTATATTATTAAAGGTTAATTCAATTTTTTCAATGTTCTAACTTGGACATGATTAGAGTTTGTATTTCAAATAAACTTGTGTTTCAAACATATAGTACTTTAATGTGCAGTGCAGTGCATTGCGTCAGTTGCTTAAGTATCCTCTATAAAGACCTATGATAATAAGATTAAGCGAAATACTAAAATATGTTCCACTAGATGCACCTTTTAAACAAAAAGATAATTTATATATTGCAAAATGTTATAGGTAATATAATTCATATAAATTGCTTTTTAACACATAAACTAATTCTTCCTATTCGTTATTTAAAACTGGGTTTTGATTGAGATTTTAATAAATGAATATCTAAAAATTTATTTACCAAGTTAAATTATAACAACAAAAAGTAATTTTTATTAAATATGTGAAAGGAATTATTTAAATAAAACTACTTTATTTTCCATTAAAAGAAAACAATATCTTTTTTTTTATTGAGAAACTTGTGTACTTTGTATTCTTCAATAGTATTTTAATACTATTCAGAATTACAATCTCTTAAACTTCCCCAATTATAAAAAAAGTAATATAACTTACAAAAGGTAAAATTGTTTTCTTGTTATTAAAATTTTAGTTAAAACAATTAATTATTATTTTAATAGTAAAGAAGCAGAACAAAAGAGTTACTGTGCCAATTCAGAAAATCCTCTTGCGAAATTTGTTAATTCCGACAAAGGATAGGTAGCGGAAGGGTATCCTCTAGAGCTGTCCTTAACATTTTTAAATGAGGGTTTTAAAAAATTATTATAATTTATTGAAACACCAGCTATAGATAAGTAGA
>JAQFXN010001832.1:0-14092 GCA_034693365.1 Liacarus xylariae
AACTCGTTAGTGTGTGATCTTTCATTACATTTCAACTTTCTTTACTAATAAAAATACAATAGAAAATGGTTCAATTTATGGATAAATTAAACTTTGTAAGAAAGTTTATTTCCAGAGAGAATCGACGGATTGGTCGCTCCGTAGTAGTACAATATAGTTTATAAAAATTTAACCATATTTGATCATATTATAAGAATCCTCAATTACTATTAAGCTTAAATTAGAATACAGTAGTATTGTTTTCTATACCATTTCATTGTAAAGAAAGCAAAATTCAAAAGTTGTATTTGAAACTTACAAGTTAAATTTTTTTATCCTTTACTTTAAAGTAAATGCAAACAATATAAAACTCACATTCAAGTGGACACAATTTAAGTTTCAAACTGTATTTTTAAAATTCAATCTTACAGTGATATATCGTTTGATTACTTAATAATAACTTGATGAATCAATGATGATAAATGTGTAGTTTTAAAACCTATCATAAGTTAAGAAGCATTTTGTAATTCTTATTATTCTTTAACCCATTTCTTATCATTATTAACACATTATTTATCATTTAATTCTATAAAAGAAATTTGTCTTTATATTACGGTATATACAGTGCTTGACAAAATTTGTAGCAAGAGATTTATGTATAGTAGAATGTCAGACATTGGCAAGTATTTTATTTGTATTTAAATTAACGGTTAGATTGCACTAAACAAGGTCATAAAAATTACTTAATTATCAGTGATGAAGGTCCATAGCATTCTAATCGCAGAATAACTTTGTCATCCATGTTGTGCACAATTAGGTTTATAAATCAATTTCAAATAATGTAATATTAAGCAAAATTTATTTTCTAAGCATAAATAACTAAATGAATTAATTCTAGAGTAATTTAACTAAATTAAGACATATTTAACTAACTTAATTCAATTAAATATATTTAGTAATAAATTCAACTAATTCATATAGTAAATAATCTAAATAGAATTAATTGAAACAAAACAAGTGTGGGTTGAAACAAATTCTACTTTCAATCAGTGTTTAATACAGTTTATTATTCTTCATTTAGTTCAATTAGTTTAATTAGTTTTAATTTAGTTATTCAAGATAAGGAAATATTGTGTCATTTGAAATTGATTTATAAACTTGACTGTGCATACCATCTATCACAACATCCCTGGTAATTAGTTAATTTTTTTGTTACTCTGTTTAAATCAAGCTAACCGTTAATTTATATACGAGTAAAATGCTTGCCAGTGTCTGTTCTTCTACATCAATCTCGTGCTATTGTTTTTTGTTAAGCACTGTATAAGTGATGTGTAGTAAAAAGAAAACTATTGACAGAACTATTAGATACAGAAATATTATTATATAATATAATAATTAAAGTATAGCTTATATTTCATAAAACAATTAATGTCAATTCATAAGTCAGATGAAAAATTGTCTCAAATTTATTTTCTTGAGATAATCAGAAGACAAATGAAGTAAATGACACTTAATTAATTTATAATTAGTATTTTTAAAAAAAATATTGAAAGAACTGAAAGAAAATTTTATCAATCTAAGCAAATAATTAATTACTGAAATAAAGAGCTAATAGTGCTTTAATCACTGAAATTTTGTTTTTTAAAACTTTAAAATTGCATAAAGATTCAAATTAGGTGTTAATGCTTAGAGTATTATTACTGTATAAATCATTTTTTTTAAATATTAAAGTCTTATATTACAAGGATAACCACGGTCAGTCAAAAACTCCCTGATTTGAAAATTTAAGAATTATTCTCATTGAAAATATTGCAACTACAGAAGTATTTCCTTACTTTAAAAGATTGTCGCATTTTTGTCAAATAACATCTTTTTAACCTAAAATTCTTACTGTTTGGGAAACTCCCAGCTTATTTAATCGATTTAAGAATTAAATATGGACAAATAATAAATGTAACACAACGTCTGCAAAAATAAAAATCGTAGGTTTACTGTCTACTATCCATTGATTGGGTGGGCTTTGGATACCCCTATTATATTAGTACATAGTAGCACATTCTGTACTACCTGTACATACTATAATCATTTTATTCTCTGTGTTTATAAATTAAATTTTCATTTTCTTATATTTTTGAATATTTTAAAAATTTTTATTAAATTTTTCAAAATAAATGTTTTAAAAAATAAATTATTTATAAAATACTTTTAAGTATTTTATTAAAAAATTTGTAAACTGGGTATTGTTAACTTGATAAAACCAATTAAACGTATTACTTGACAATAATTCATTAATATATTCTTCAATTTTGTCTTTTAGTGTCATTGGTTTGCAATGTCTTCAGTTTGGTATGACTTCTCTTTATATCGTTTGTATCCGTTTTGAACTATATTTTAATTGAATTTTATTGTTTGACAGCTATAATCCGTTTATATACTGTTGGCTCAATAAGACATTTCGAAAGGGGGCCAAAAAATTGCTTTCATATTTAGTTTGTGGCTGTTCTCCAACTCATAACACAATCGATAACTCAATGGCTAACATATTGGAAGCCGATGTTAACCGACAGACAATTGAACTAAATTTGATGACAAGTAATTCACCTGAAAATAATGGCAATAGTATTGTTGCAATTTAAACAACCAGGCTCAGTTTGGTTTGGATATTAATTATTTGAATTTTATTCATGTTAAAAAATAGATGTGACAAAAGCCTGTCTGAAATGGATAAGAAAATAACATAATCAGCAAACGTGTTAAGTTATAGGGTGTCACAGTCGAGCATCCGTTGCCGCAAACTGATTGAGCAAAAAGAAGTTATTCAGTTAGTCATTCAGTTGACTGCAATTCGAAAATACGGATGGCCCATTGTGGCCCATTATGGCCCATTGTGGCACATTGTGACACTCTATAACTTACCACTTTTGCTGAACATAGTCTATAGATTGTATGATTGAATGCCATTTATTTTTATAATGGATTTAGAGGAGCAAATCAGCCATATCTGGAAGAGAATATGAAATAATTTATTTTGTTAGAGTTTGCTCAAAATGGTTGGAAAGAATATTATTCTGGCTAAAAGTTGATAAAATATTTATATCGATATTAGCTTGCGAATTGCTCTGTAAGTTCTTTGATCAGAAGTCTTTTGAATTAACTTATATCAACCAATGAACAAGTACAGTACAAAAATTACTTTTTAGACCAGTGGTTTTGTTGAGGTACCAGACATAACTTGAACAGTATATTCAGTGTCACTCCAATAGTTGTGTCATAAAAGTATGATTAAGAAACTAATGGCATGTAAAGCCAATACCTATGCAAATCGATAGAGAAAGTCATTTTGAGCAAGACTGAGAAAATTTAGATTCTGTTTATATTGAGCATGCTGAATCGAATATTGAATCCAACATTGAATTATTGAATTATACAAACAAAGAAAAAATTTTTAGATTGTGGCCTTTAATTACTAATTTATTGATTCTAGCCCTATTATCTCACAAAAGTGTCTGTTTTCTAGTTTGAGACTTTCTATTCGATTCATCATGTGCAAGTTAGTCAGAATCAATGTCTCAATTATTAAAATTCATTAGTTAAAAGTTGTTTCATCCACTTCTAGCTCATAAATGACGAAAAATTTTCAAAGGAATACCTTACTTAGAATGACACTATCTATTTGCATAGGTTTCTTTACATGCCACTATTTTTTAATCATACTTTTATGACACAACTATTAGACTGACACTGAATAGACATTTCATGTTATGTCTGTTCATGTCTGGGTACCTCAACAAGACCTATGTTATATAGTCTATTTAGTTTTTTAATGTGATTTTAAGTGTAATTTAAAATTGCTGCATTCTTAGAAATAATTTTCTGTATTCTTCTTTTGAAAATATGTATTATTTGTAAATTTTGTTGAAATATCTATAAAATCTTCTTCTTTTATCAAAAATATAAAATATTATAAGCAGCGATGTGATCTAGGGGGTTTAATCAGATAAGAGATTGAAACTGAATCATATCTACTATTACAAACTCTATAGATTTCAATGGAGTTCATAGAGTTAGTATTAGTAGATATGATTTAGTTTCAATCTCTTATCTGATTAAACCCCCTAGATAACATCGCTGGATTCTTAAGCGCATTTGGTTTAATAAATTCAAACAATTATTCCAATACAATATTTTTAGGTATATTTAAATTCTCAAAATAATCTGATTATACATAATCGAAGATTAATCAGATTAAATGATCAATTTAAAAAAGAAAAACTTGAAAAATGCTGATTTCATTAACTAATATATTAAATTACCTCAAAATTTAGTATAACTTTGATAATGTAATTTTGTAATAAACTATTTCCATAAAAAATATCTAATAAACTCTATAAATTCAAACAATACATTTACTTAAATTTTTGAAACTTTTTAAAACATTCTTTAAATATTTAATTGATTGTAATAAATAAATAACATTTAAAAAGCACAAAAGGTATAATTTTATCTTACCAGAGATACATAATTAGAGAATACACTTCTATAAGATAAAAAGTTAATACCAGTACAATTTTTTTCATTTAAAGGTAATTTGGGTCAGATATAGCCTTATATATACTATATCTAACCTACCTTTAAATGAAAAAATTGTACCTAAAAACGCACGAAAGCATTCCCTGAAGGCATCATTTCCAAAATTAAAATCAAGATATTCAATAAAAATTTACAAATTCAATCCAAAATGGTCAAATTTTAGTATGTGCTTGCTAGAGTAGTCGTTTGTATTTAACAATAACACCTGCTAGACATCATCTTCTAATACTCTCGCCCTTGCATATTTTTACATCAGAGATAACCAGAAAGGAGCAGAACCTAGTAAAATCGGTCTGTTTTGAAGGATCTACATGGAAACTTTTCAGGTATTTCCACCACAAGACAAATTTATACTGATAAATTTCATAAAATGTAGTAGAAAAATGGAGTTTTGTTAGCCATTTATTAGGGACGCCATTTTGTTCTTAAATACAGGCGGAATCTCAGAATTTCCGACTCTATTATGTTGAAATCATTGTTTATTGCTAAATTAAGTTAAATTGAATGTTTTAGATCTCTTTTCATGATTAAATCCCATTTTTAGAAAGTAAGTCGTCATATTTAGCCTGGCCATATACACCTTGTGGTTTTTAAGAGGTCGGATCTTATTGCCGCGCCTTCCGAGTCAAATGCTGTTTGTGCATGTAACTTTTGTTCCGATTATCTTCTATGTCTTTTCAATGTAAAATCCGTTTATTTAATATTTTAGAATTTCTATTCACACAATTATTATATGAAAGTCACAGCAAAGCTTTTTATCTCTGTTTAAATAATAATTATTCGTTTTACTATTTCTAAGATTAAACTGAAAAAATATATAAATCAAAAATTTTCTAACAAAAACTGAATGCATAGACATTTTCATATCATTTTTCAATATTAAGTTTGCTTTTGATATTTTTCTCACTTTGATATGCATTAAAATCATTTTGAAAATAGAATAAGTTATTGATTTGAAGAAAGAAATAAGATATAAGACATAAATAACAAATAAGATTAAACTCAAAGAAAATATATTATATTTTTTATAAATTTTTTGGATAAGTTTCACTATTTTTTCAAAGTTATATCAATTGATAATAAGCTCAATTAGTGAAATTAAAAATAACTTCCATTGAATTTTATGCTAATATTTACTAAAGATTCCAATTTTTCAATAAATATTTGGATTTATTTTTAGACTTTATTTGTGAGACTTTAGTGCATATATTTATAATCATATTCTGCATAATGTAATGTAAATCTTTTTGAAGTGGTGTTAAATGCACCACCACTTGCACCTGGGATTTCTCAATTCGTGTTCAGTTTATTTGTATTCTCTCACTCAAACATCAATCATTAGGATTCGAAGAAAACTTTCTGCACACGTAATGCCCCCTCTATTGTGATACTGAATGGACTTCTGTTCTAATCCACTGAATCAAATCACCCGAATAATCGATAATCGAACCCACAAACAGTCAAGACTATGCATTTGCAATTGTATTAACTCTGAAAAATAATTTATTGTCTTCAACCAGGGTATATTATTCAGAAGATTTTAAAATAAGGTTTCAGTTAGTTTAAAATCCTAGCATCATGGATGGTTTAAGTGAACAGAGTAAGATGATTAAGGTATGAGTCAAGTTTAAAAATAGATTTACAGGGTTTTTGAAGAGATAGAAAATATTTGTTAGAAATTTCTCCCAAAACAATTATTTATTCTATAGTAAATACCAATAATAACATGAATTTATTTTTATTAATGAATAGATAAAATCTGATTAACTTAATTTAAATAGATTAGTCTAAACAAAAAGTAAACTGTTAATTAAACGTAGTTAAAAATATTGTTCATTAATGATATGATTAATATACAGTGGAGAATCATTTTAAATGGACACGTAATCCATCCTGTTTTTACTTCTCCATATATTGTTAATCAATAATGTTTTATTTCTCAATAATTTTAATACAATATTTAGTATTTGGTAATCCCACCTAAATTATCAATTACAATTTTATATCGTTTTTTCATCGATAAAACTAAATTATTAATTAATTTAATGTCTTTATCAATGATATCCCATTTTGGCCTATTTTGACAAACAATAATTCTGGTTTTCTAATGGATTCAAGTCAAGTGTGTTCAATAACTCTCCTAACATCCAGTTTGGTCCCTAAATAAGCTTGAGTTTGATAACTATTATGAATAGGTAAGTTATCATGTAGGATATAGAAGTCTGAATCGGGATATATTTCCTCCGCCCATTTAAATAATTCAGTTTCCAAATAATTTATGTATTGATCGGAATTGAAATTTCCCTCTGATTTCATTATTGGTCCAAGTCCAGTATAGGAAAAGCCACAAACAATACTTATTGATTGCCATCCACGATTTTCAATAGATAGAACATTTTCCTCATTAAATCTAGCATTAGGCAATCGGCGAATTCGGAATTGACCATTCGGTTTTGTTTCGAAAGTCACTTCATCGACAGTAGTAGGAGAGCATTTTATTTCTCGCTCGTAGAAAGACATTGTATTAAATATTTTATTTTAAATTATTTGATATTAATGTTAATCTTTCGGTTAAAGATTAATCTAATATAAAAACTCAAAGCTAATGAGTGAGAATCAAGCATTTGTCCGTCCAGTTTAAAATGATTCTCCACTGTATATATTATTCCATTAAGAGTTGTGTTGAGAATTAATTTACATTATACAGTCTTCCAGAAATTAAATGGCACACCATATCCGGCCTTTTCTCAGCTGTCCATATATAGTTAATCAATAATGTTTTATTTTTCATTAATTTTTTAAATAGAGTGTTTAAGTTTTAATCATTTGATCAGTTTAGGGGATATTTAGGGACAATTTAGGTACTATTATTTAGGGGCTAAACTGGGTTTTAGGAGAGTTATTTAACACCCCGCTTATTCGCCTGACTTGAATCCTATAGAAAACTATTTATGATACTTAAAGATGAATGCAAATCTATTCATACTCTTAAACCCGAATTATTATTCGTGAAGCTATGTCCAAAATGGGATATCATTGATAGGATATTCAATTAATTGATACTTTAGTTTCATCGATGAAAAAAACGATAAAATAATGCAATTGCTAATTCCGGTGGAATTACAAAATACTAAATACTGTATTAAAAGATTATCGAGAAGTAAAACATTATTGATTAACAATATATGGACAACTGAGAAAAGGCTGGATATGGTGTGCCATTTAATTTCTGGAAGACTGTATGTAAGTTTAATACAGGATTCGACTTAAGTCTGATAAAATATTAAAATTAATCATTTTATATTTGGACAAGAAATCTACAGTAAAAATATTTTAAGAATTACTGTTTTAAGGTACAGTCGTCCAGAATTTATTTTATCCACCATCTCCGACCTTCACTCAGTTGTCCATATATTATTAATCAATAATGTTTTATATCTTAATAATTTTTTAAATAGATTATTTAATGTTGTCAATTGGTTAGTGTTTTTTAAGATTATGATCAACAGCTTTGAATTTCGATGTTATCATCGAGAATATACTTTTAATAACTATAAACTATATGAGATAGAAATATGATTCCATGAGAAATTATACGCTATTTTATAACCTCTTGTTGATGAGATTGGTCAAAATCAAAAATTCGAGATTCAAAAATTTTATTTCAATTACATTCTCGAGTATAACAATGAAATTCAGAGCTGTTGATTATGATTCATTAACATTGAATATTTCATCAATTAATCAATAATGTTTTATTTCTCAATATATTTTTAATACAGTTGTTAATATTTGGTAATTCCACCGGAATTAGCAATTACACTATTATATCGTTGTTTCATCGATAAAACTAAATTATCAATTAATTGAATATCCTTATCAATGATATCCCACTCTTGGCATATCTTTACGAATAATAATTCTGGTTTAAGTGTACGAATAGATTTGCATTTATGTTTCAGAATCCTAAATAGGTTTTCTATAGGATTCAGATCAGGCGAAAATACTCTATTGAAAAAATTATTAAAACATAAAACATTATTGATTAACAATATATGGACAACTGAGAAAAGATCGGAGATGGTGGATAAATTAAATTCTGGACGGCTGTATAAGTGATGAAAGGAATGAATATAAGCTTATATTTGAACTTAAAAAATCAAAGTTATTTTAATTAATTTTTATACATAATTAAAAGGGTTTTGCTTTATTTTAAATTTTAAAATATGATTTGAATTACGGTATCTAAAGTGAATTATAGTGAAGAATAAATTGAATTACACTATTTCCTGTCTTGTCTTGGTGGATAAATTAAATTCTTGACGGCTGTATCTCTGAAATTTTTATTTATTTACTTTAGTTGAAAATATAAATTGAAATAATGTTTTAAAAAATAAGATAAGCCATCGAAATATAGAATATTGTTAAACTTACAAAAATTTCAGAGAATTACAAAATAAAGATTCAAAATAAAATCAAATCTGACAAAAAAAATTAAAAATCTTTGTTTTCTAGATTTGGTTACAAAATCGTAACATTGTTCAGGAGTTTTTGCCGCGAGGGTCTAAGGGTGGGTAATGCTTTGTGATAGTAGGTTACTTTGACATAGTGGGGAGAGGGTCAAAAGCATCTGATTCTATTTTGATAATAATGATGCGCACAGACAAAATATTGGGAGGATTATGATTTTCTGCGAGAGCTTAATTAGTGTATAGCAGAGAGTTTTGTGGGGTATAGCCTAAATATTCCACCTGAGTTTGATATTTTGCAAAATACCCCTACCCTTCATTTTTACCTTACTCACCCTGTGCATTTTTCATATTTTGGGATTTTGCATACCTTCTTACTCAGCCGACCCATGGCGACCCCTGATTAATGGTCATTTCTGTTTAAGGAGTGCTATTGAAATTGTCGGTCAAAGGCAGGCTTTAGTTTTTTTTGCTACCAATTTCTCTGGAAGGGTTTTTTTTATAAAATTATATTTTGTCTGGATAATAACCTGTGATATCTTGTCTATAAGTATTTCAACATCGGATCCAGAACAGATACAAAATTAACGATCTGATCCGATCCGACTTTTTTCTCAATGCAATGCAATCCAAACTCAAAAATATTTGTATCCAATCCTAAAATTTTATACGAAATTAACATATAAACAAGTGGTTTAAAATATTATGTACTAGTATTAGGCTTTTGTTTATTATTCTGAAACAATTATTGCTCTGAATCAACAATACTTCTTTAATATTGTTTTTTTAAATTTAAACTTATTTAATACAATACACCGCACGGCATAAAATTCCTGACTTTAAGATAAAACTCGGCAAAGTATTTCAGATCCGATTCGATTCTTAAAGTCTAACTCCAATTCTAACCGATCCATTTTGGAATTCTAATTTCAACCATGTCAGTTTTGTAGTTTAATTGTTATGACTGTCGACTGATGTTAAAACAAATTCCTTCTTCAAAAATGACGACCAAAAATCTAAACCTGCTTTTGACAACCATTTCAGTAAAACTTTTTTTAAGGATTAATATTTTTGTCTTCCAGGCTATACTTGCTTATTTCTATTTAGTAAGTGCATTAAAGCTGTTAAAAATTAACTCAAGGATACTATTCCTTTATCCTTTCTTCGTCTATCATTTTTATTCCATTCTAATTCAGTAATTAATTATTAGCTCGTATTCCTTTAGAATTTGTGCTCGTGGATCCGAGATTTCTGTGTGTATGTTAACGGTAAATGCATATCAATGAAATTCAATTACTAATATACAGCATATCAGTGAAATTCCTTTATTAATTGCGAAAATCTGCAACAAGTCTATAATTCCTACCTGTTGGGTGTTCTTGAGGCTAATGTTGGCAAACGCAATGATATTTTAAAGTTCTATCGATTGGAAAACATCGTAAACCCATTCCCTATAATATTTCCATCACTTAGTCGATGCTTCACAGTTTTCCCACTAAATATCCAGCTGATCCTATCTAAGCTTCTTAAGGCTGCTGTGGCTAAACCCCAAAGAATTTTAAAATTATATTACTTACACAATTTCTCAAAACATTTTTAATATATTGCCATCACTCAATTTGTGTCTCAAAATTTTTTCATTAAACTATCAAGGGGTTTAATATCTAATTTCTATTAGCATTTTCTTCTATGTGAGAGCTATTTTTTCGAAAGCCGAGTATATAACATAATTGGTGTTAACCTTTACCCTCTGTGAGGTGTTATCCCACATTTTAATTGATATTCATTTACTTATACTCATATTAATGGATCATTCATTTCGTTTTTCGTTTGTTTTAGAGATATTCACTTAATTTATATTCTGTTTTTTTGAACAATTTATTTAAAGATAAAATTCAATAATTAGTTTTTTATATTAAAAACTTGTTTTGTTATGTAATTAGGAATTGATTATATCTTCTCCGACATCATCGCGAATGACTGCATCACATATACGAGATTGTAATTCGGATGCCTTCATATCACCCGATGATTTAAACACTATTGAAGTCACCTCAACATATGAAGCATGTCTTGAAACTGATCTCTAAAGAAGTTATTTTTACCAAATGTTAAATTATTATAAATTAGAAAATTGATTTATGTTTTGTTATGATATTTAAATTGTTGAATAAATAAAATTTAATACTAGAATTTAAAGTTAAAAGTTTGGCATGTTGTGTTTAGTAATGCTTTAATTCACTTTAACTATTACCACATTGTAATGTAGATCATATTGCAGATCAGATATGCTGAATGGGGACGTCTATTTTTGTTATATATTGAAGCGGCCCAATAACAGGTGCATTTTGAAAAAGTTGTGACCACACTATCAGGAATTTAATTGATTTTATTTAAAATTATAGTTTTTAGCTGAAATTATGCATGGATGAACTACGATAGACCATTATATGTTAGAATAAAAGTTTTATAATTTAAGATTTGTGCTTGTTGAGATTTTGGAAGATTTGTAGAATAGGTTAGGCAATCCCTCAACATGTGGTTTGAGTTGATTTTGTGGAGATTCTATCATAATGAATGGGTTTTCGTAAATATCTTATGAACCACATTATATATCACTTCTGCAATGGTTACACTACTACTGAAACCAAATGAAAGTCCCAGGGGTAAGAATGTCTTTTCCTTAAAATAATAATATTTTCTATAGGATTTAGGAAAAGACATTCTTACCCCTGGAACTTTCATTTAATTTCAGGAATGAAGTACATTCAGGAATGTATCCTGGATCTAATTCAAATGAGTAGTTTTTTGATTTTAGGGATCGGCCAATGGTCAAACTGCATAATGGCTAGGGCTCAATACTAAATTATTGAGATACAGATTGTGTATTTTATCTTTCTTAATGGCTATTTAAGTGATATATTCGAATTTTGGTTTTAAAAATAGATATGAACTGATTGCTTAAATTTGGCATAAAACTGGTCTGCCGTAGTTCATCTATGCATCATTTTGACTATTTTAAATAAAATCTCCTAAATTTTTGAAAGACACTATGGGACACAACAACTTTTCAAAATGAACTTCTTATTAAGCCACTTCAATATATAATAAAAAAGACGTGGTCGTTCAAAATGCCTGTTGCATTTTTTTATAATTTCAATTTTTTATAATTTTCAGACATAACACACAAACAAAAATTAAATTAATGTAAATTAAAATTTAATGCAAAACACATATTATTTATTAAAAATAACATTCAGAATAAAACATTTATATTTAGTTTTTTTGTATGTTTTTATTGATATAAGAAAATTCAATTATTTTTATTTAATTAAAATTCTGTAATAAAAACATCCATTTCTCAAATTGTTTGAAAGATTTCAAATACTGGCAGAAAATACACGATTGAAATCCTCAGATAAAGAAAAACATCTGAACATTAAATTATCCAAAAGATTAGGAATACTGTATATTCAAAAAGAAGAAGATTGTAATAACATTCTTATAAATCGAGGAATACATAGAGCGGCATAAGTCAACTCAAATTTTGAGATGGTTTTCCGATTTTGATATACAGATTCTACTTTATCTGACAAAAATTCGGGAGCTTTGGTGGACAAACTATTTATAATTTTTTGACATAAAGTTTTACCGGAAATTAGAATGAATTATCTAGAAATTTCAATCTTGAATATATTTTAAATATCTTCAACATTGAATATGCAATTTATTCAAAATATTTAACAAAATAAAGGTTCATGTTTGGTTTGGTTAAAAACTAGTACTTGGATTTCTTATTTAGTTTCTTTCTTAATACATGATCAAGAAGATAGGAAAATTATAGGTTGTCACAATCGGGCATCCGCATTTCCTAATTTCAGTAATATTCTTGGATTATAACTTCCCTTTGTCCAATCAATTTGTAGCTACGGACGTTCTATTGTGACAACCCATACTTTTCCAGTTTTACTGAGCATAATATAAATTCAAAAAAATTATATCCAACTTTTTTAATCAAATCACTTTTATAAGAATAATATATAATATAATATTTAATTTGTCAGCATATTTTTAAGTTTCTCATAAAGTTTCTTAGATGCCAACCTCCAAAGTCGAAAAATATTAATTCAATTTTAAAAATGATTTAATTTTAAAAATTAACATTAAATTCTAGTTCGGATTGTTATATTTTATCAATTAATTAAATTTATACTAAAATTATCTTGGCTAAAATTAGATATTTAATATGGAAAATATTCAAAAAATAATTATGAATGAAACTTGACAAATTTAAATTTTCCATAAAATATTATTTTAAAAAATAATAAATAGTCATCCAAAATTCCAAAACTTTTTTCAGACAGAGTAGAATCTGTATATCAAAATTGAAAAACCACCTCAAAATTTTTGTTGACTGACACTGACATAGAGAGATAGGAGACAAAATAGCAATAGTTATTTATTTCTCGAAGAAAATAGGATTTCATATTCATTTTCCAAAATAATAAAGGTGGGATTTTATGAAAAATTTTCGAATTGGCATGATACTACTGACTACCTATAATAATACAACAACTATTCAATAGAAATTTAAAAGGAAACATTAGTTGCAAAATATTCCTGTCTAAAATACTTGCTTGTAAATTTATTTTTTTTTTGATATATAAATTATATTCAGTGTTAAGCATCATTTCAATCCATTCCATAGCCACATCATTTATTTCCATTAATGTAGTGGGTTTTCAATCTTTGTTATATCCGTATAAATATTTACTTCAAATCTTAATAATTTGCATATAATTCCAATGCATTTATTGGAATTCAACTACAGTATAAGTAAACTATTCAACTTTCTTATACTTGTATTTATAGTATTTGTATAGTTTTCACATTAAATGTAAATTAATGGTATGAAAATGATTGACCATTAATATGAGCTCGTTTATTTTATTTAGGTCTAAGTCTATTTTATTTTATTATATCTAAGTTTAAATCAATTAAAGTTGGAAGCAAAGATTATATATCTATGCTTATATAATGGAAAACATTTGTGG
>JAQFXN010001833.1:0-14085 GCA_034693365.1 Liacarus xylariae
GAATTGAAAGCATTCAGAGATAGTATCAATATATATGAGAATCAGAGTACTCACTTTTAATCTGATCTTAATTAGAGAGAAATACTGCCCGAAATTTTTCGGTTACGATATATAAAATGCATTGAAATACAAGTCCTTTTCTCTTCATTCCATTATCTTTTAATTTCAACTCATTTTGAATCTTCAAATAAATTAAAATATAAAATAAATGTTTTGAAATATAATTTATTGAATTTTAAAAAACACTTTAAATTCGGTTTCTTTTATGGACTGAAAGAGTTCAAAATGTTATCAAGTAGAGATTCTCTTGAAATCTTTTAAAGGGTTTTTGATTTAGTTTTATCTTTTATATTAATAATAATTTATATATTTTTTTTCATTTGATTCATTTCGCACTGAAAAATGATTAATACTTTTCTGATAACTTCTTATATTCAAGTACTGCCTTCAGTGCTATTGTTATAAAATCAACTCATTTGAAATCATTTCTTCTGTCAATTGATTTCGTAAAATAAGATTTTGATTATTTAACTCATTATAATATAAATTCTTATAAATTGAGCTTAATTCAATTAAATTGAGTTTAATTGAGCGAAATTCAGATAAAATAATATAAATTTTATCCTTTAATGTGTTTTTGAGACTATTGCAAATAAATTGTGTTTTATGTTCATAACAAATGAACAATTAATTGCATAACAATCTCATACATAACATTTAGACTTTCTTTATTGTGGACTAAATTCTCTAAAAATATATTTACTGTTAATTAATTAAATAATTAATCGCGCTTTTAGTTCTAGTTAATTGTGTTTTTGGTTTAATTTTTAAAATAAATTTTCACATGTTGTTGTATAATTCCTATATTTTTCATCTAAGCATTTCCGATTAGAAATAGCTTCGGAGCAAAATAAGAAGTCGATTGAAATTACTTAATTTGCTAAATGCTATTCAATTTTCTCAATTGGATCAGTGGTTTGAGACTTAACTAATTGATCTCTTCTTTATCTTTCACTCATTCAATGTTTAACTTTTAGACTTAACCAATAAATAATTCATTAGATTTCAAATTTAATTACAATTATTAGTAGTGAACTAATAATCTCAAGCAGTGATAAGCAGGCGCTCCAAACAAGTCTGAGTTAATGGGATTTTTTCTAATTGAAAGTCAAAAAATGGATTAAATAGTGATGTTATTAAAGAATTCACATAAAAATGTGGGGAATTTTAGTATAATTTACTAGAATTTGAATTAAATGATGATATTGTTTATGAATTTCGAGCACCAATCCATGTGGTGGTCTGACAATTATCACAATAATATTTTTATGATCTAGATGAAATCATCTTGCACATCACTAACTTCGTTTTTGACATAAATTTAAACGGAAAAGAAATTTTTTTCCAATAAATAAAATAATCTTTTTAGAATTTTAATTATGAAACAAATTTGTTATTTTAAAAAAAATTATTTAGTATAATGCTGTTAAAAAGTAAGACTTGTTTTAAACTTCATTTCTTAAAAAAAATTATTCTGTTTATATTTATTAAACAATATATGTTTTGCAGAATTTAATTCATTTATTACATTTTTTTATTGTATTTTAAAACAAAAAATTAATAAAAACCGACGATTTAATATTGTGAATTACACTATATAAATGGTTCCTCCCCACAAGAACGAATTCCCAAAAGTTCGATTCCCAAAAAGTCGAAAGCATCTACTATAAATTTATTTTCTAGAAATCCTATTTATAGTAAGTTTAATTTAATAGTATTGTTAAACCATGTTTATATAAGATGCTTGGTCTTATAGTGGTTATTTTCTCCGACCATGGAACGGAACATTTATTTAATTCTGTAATATATTTAATTTTATATTTTAGATCCAATCAAATCCAATATTAGATATGAGGTATTTTAGGTGTTATATTTTAGGTAATTCTATATTATTGTAATTATAAGTACAATTGATTTAGTTTAATAATTAATTTATATATAGATAGTATAATTAAAAATTAAATTACTTGGCCATATGGTAGTTATTTTTCCGATCTATTTAACAAATTCGGATTTTTGAGACAAAATCTAATGCAGTTGTATTTTTCGACTTTTTGGGAATCGACTTTATGGGAACCGATCTTTTGGGGAGACACGATATAAATAAGGTATAAAAAGCTAATATGTATGTTAAGCGTATGTTAACTATTTTTTCGGGTTTTTCCATCGGATTAATTAGCATTCCATGCGATAAATGGTTTATAACTCGCAAGAAAGGGAACCAAAGATAGCGAAGCCTTGAAATAAGAAATTTTAAGAGAAAAAAATTCATAACGAAAAAACAGAATTCCACAATTCAGCTCTATTGGGTTGGGCTGTTCTGCTTGTTTGCTAGTTATTGCCAAATATCTGTCAATACTTAATAATTTCATACTTTATTTCATATCAAAAAATAATATTCTATTTAAATAATTATTTTGACTTCACATTAATAATCAGATCACAAAAATGTTTTAGTTTTTCCAATTAATTAATTGCTTATTTGCCATAATTTGAATATTACTGTCTGTTTAGGACTTATATTATTTAATAAAAGTAAAAAATAAAATAAGAAAAAGATATTGATTTCAAACTATCAATCAGTAAAAAAAAGTGTCGATTTTTTTTATTTTTAAAATTCTCTCGATATTTCTCAATTGCCTCAATCTATTTATTGGACTTCAAAATTGAATCTAATATTGAAAGAGTTTTCAAGAGCTTAATAATAATTATCTTCTAATTGTCATTTTATTATTGATCCAATTTAGATAACAGACTTTTTTATATTTGCACTTTATGTGTGATTGTATTTAAATCAATCAATCTTTTGGTTAAGAATTTTCCAGTTTTTTTTCATTATAGAGTCTAAACAAGTATTTTAAATATCAGTTTTGAAAAGAGATATCGAAAGTAATATTGATTTCACGTTTCTCTAAGCTTTTGAATTTCTATCATTAAATGTATTTCTTCTATTATTTGCATAATAATCAAGGTTTTTATGCAAGGATAATAAACGATCGAATCAGGGATAGTGAATAAATGTGAGCAAAAGGGTATTTTCAGGTTTTTTTTCTAAATCACAGCATTGAGTCAATACTTATCGTATAACACCTTAAAATTCAGTCAAAATATCCAAAATCAATGGGAAGATTGAATAATGAGTGAACTCAGTATATGATAATACCTGTGTCTTTGACAGAACAGTTATTTCTCTATATGTCCTTGATTATCCCAATCTTATGCTATTTCATTAAGCCCACCCATATAACTGAGCTTATTATTCTGGTTAAGTTAGTAAGTTATCATCAAAATTCGATTAAATTACATTTTTTGAAATTTATTCAAAAATTAATCAAGTATTAAACAATTCAATAAACATCAAAATCGCTGTTTAAGCATAATTTCATTAATTATTTTCTAAAAAAATAAGGAAAATTTTGTTTGCAAACTGAAAAAAATTAATAAATTGATTATAAAATACACGAAAATTTTCGATAAATTATTTCATATTTTTATATATTTTTATTTCTATAATCAAAACTTAAAATCTGTGAAAACCTAAATCTGCTTACTATTTCACTTTTAAAACATTTTAAATCTAAGTCTGAAATTTTGTACTAATTTTTTCACTTAAAATATTGATGGATTAAAACTTGAATTTTTTTGGTGTTTTAAAAATATCTAAATATAATTAATATTTTTGTTTCATTTATTTTTTTTAATATCAAAAACATTTTTAAGAAATATATGTTATATTTATTTAACACATGCATTGATTGGCGCTTATTATTACATAACCGAACAATTTTTAGGTCATTTATCTTTTATAAACAACTTTTCCTCATTCATTCACATAAGCATTAAAAGTGAATTTATTTTTTTCTTATATTATTTTTAACTCTACTTTCGAAGAAAAAGGAGTATATAGATTCGATCTGAGCTTCCAATGCAATGAGAACCTATGATTATGGAATTAAATAAGAACCTATGATAATTCAATGGAATAGGAAATTTTGACACATTTTATGGGCTGGGAACCTATTAATTAAAGTGTAGTGAAAAATGTCGCCGATGGCGACATTTTGAACCACAATATTTTTCTAAAATCTATGAAAATGCTATGGAATAGGAATCTATGATAATTCTATGGGGTGGGAGTCTATGTTAATGCTATGGGATAGGAGTTCAGCTTAATATTTTTTTGGAAAGCGGAGTTATATATATTAATGGTTCATTCTTGTTTTCTCTTATAATTCAAGTGATTCGTGAAAAATCGATGCATTAATTTCTAAAAAACATTATATATTATCGAAATTATTTGTAACAAAATGATTGCATTTAATGAAAAAAATTGGAAAGAAAAATATTAATTTTTTACATAAGAAAATAAACAAACTTCTTTTTTCTGCTTATTATTCCGCTTAAGTTTAGATCAATATTAAGATTAAGTAAAAACTAGAAAATTTTAGACACATTCCGATTAATGTGTTTGTCATTGAATTCTTTTTATCATTTTATTGATCATTTATCATCATTTATGTCCATTTCATCCAAAGAATTCAAATAAAAATTGTCAAAAAATTTTTAATTAGAGGTTAATTATTGAAAATATTGGAAAGTTTTTTATCCTATATTTAGATTTCATTCATAAAACAGATTTAATTGTTAGAACTTTAAAGAAAAATTTAAATATTCTTTATATTATATTTAAATTTGCTATTCTTTAAAATTGAGGTTATGATAAAATCCCAGTCGAGACTACTTTTAATTTACTGTATTTAACAAATTAAAAAAGTAAATATATTCACAAATTATTCGCTAAATAAATATAAGCTTCAAATCGAGTAATAAGTCATAAATATAATAATATTTAAAAATTTCATTCTTTACTTTTCATTTATTATCTCTTTTTTCCTAATAAGTTATTAAATAATAATATTATAATAATTTTAATCAAATATAAAAATCTGATAAAGAGTTAAATGAAATATGAAAGTTAAATTTCTTTATTGAAATTATTCTTTTAGTGTTTTTATATTAAAATTTAATCTAATTAAAAAAAGTTTTTTTTGATTGATATTATCAGTAATTAATCTATGTTTTGACTTTTAAAAAAAATTATGATTTTGTACTTAAAATATGAAAAGAGATTTGGATTCTAAGCTATTAAATAACTCCAGGGATACCAAATAAAGAGGAAGTATCACAAATAATCCTACTCAAAATTTTTCAACATTCACTTTGAGTATTTTGAGTCAGATCTAAATTCTGTAATTTTTTACCCTGCTCACTATAACTACGGTAAATAAAAATTATTTTAAAAACGCCTGTGGTTTTCCCTCTGTCTGACAGTTACTGATTACTGAAATATAAAGCGCAGAATTATCTGTTATTCAATAATATTATAGTAAATGATATAGTAATAGATGATGTAATCATATTATTCTAATAGATATTATGTTTGTTTGCATTAAATTTTAATAAAATCTAAACTTGTTTTATAATTTATATATTTCAGATCATTGGATTAATTGTTAATCAAATACCCTGTACTTAAAAATGTTGGTCTATATTTCGAAGTTTTTCTATTTCTGCATTTAATTTTTTGAAATCACAACTAAATACTCGTTCATTAATTCCTGCCTAACATTTCGAGTCTAATCATTCCTCACATAATAATTAAATTTTCCAATATTTTTAGGCCAAAATGTTTAGCACATGTTTAATAATCAAATATTACTGTAAATATCTTTTCAGCGGACAAATCAGTTCAATTAAATATGAATTTTTTGTCATTATTTAAAAATATTCTTTAACATCAATCTAAAGCAAACAGAGCTAAAGCTGAGGGCATAAGCAAACGTTCATTTTGAAAATCCCAAATAAGCAACAGATAATTGCAGGGGTAGCCAAGGTCCGCCAAGTCAGGGGGTATAGGTGAGGGTATTTTGAAAAAATTTTCTCAAAAAGTTAGGGGGTATTAAAAAGTTTCAAAATATGAAAAATGCACAGGAATGGATATGATTTTTTTTACCTGCAGCGCAAAAAGTCAGTGAGGTATTTTGCAAAATCTCAAGCTCAATGGGGGTATTTAGGCTATAACCCCTTGGCTACCCCTGGATAATAGTGTTTAAAAATTGTCGTCTGCTTTCCAACAAAATTTCTTCAAATCTTATGTCAAAAGTAAACAAATAGTTTAATTAATAAATAAGTCATAGGTAAGTGGAAGGTCCAAAACTTCAGGGGGTATTTCGGCTTTTCCCCCACTTTTTCTCAAAGTTTAGGGGTATCTTTCCAAAGACATAATGTTAACCCAAAATTTTGCAAGGGGGTTGGGTATTCCTGGCTAGACCCCTCCCCTTCCACATCCCTGATGTTCACTTATTGTAGAGAGAAACTATGATTATAAAATGCGATTCGAGGGATTAGAAAGGGGAAGGACGGTAAAATTAAAGGATTAGGAATTCCCTTTGCACATTTTAGTCTGGACATACCTTTACCCCCCCCCCTCTGACCATCTCTGATCGGGTATTCTGTTATTAGTTAGGGTTCTCTTTCAATTTAATCTAACACAGATTCTAATAGTTATTCTGTAGAATAAAAAGGAGTTTATAGATTCATTTCCAAATCCTATTGAAGTGGATGAAATGGAGTGGGATCCTATGAGGAGGCTATGAGATGGGAGTCTATGGGAACCTATTACAATACTCTGGGATGAAACCACTTAAGATTTTCTTAGGAAAGATAAGTTATTAATGATGCATTCTTGTTTTTAAATATAAAATATATTAATAGTAATCGACTCACACTATCTCTATAAAGTCCACAGAATTCTACCCTTTTTTCTACCCTACCCAGAATTTTTAGACTTTTTATATTGTCGCTTATAGCTTATAGCATCATTATGGATTAGCATTGTAAATGATTTGAATAATTTCTGATAAAACCTTCAAAACTAAATTAACAAAATACATAGAATAAGTCCATTCAAAACTCTCTAACGATAACTCGTATGGCTTAGAGTCTAAGCTTTAGTTCCAAAAAAAACATTTTTAATGCTTTTGATATTGCGCATACCTGGTGTGATTTCATTTTCACAGTCTTTGAATAATTTTTAAAAAAGAAGAAAAATCCATATTGATATGACATGTGCAATTCTATATTTTGCGACAATATATGAATTGTGCTAAAGAAATTTGACCTTTATTTAACAAAATATATTCCTTTTCGAAACTATTAACTAATCCACGAATTTTTGAAATGATTTGTTTTTTAACAGTAATTATAGTTTTAACAGATCTTTGAAAGAACAAGTAATTCTTATATATGTAAACTTTTTACAATTTATTTCTGCACACATAGGATACAACCTCTTAGTGTATTGGTTTAAGGAGTTTATATTTGAATAATCTGTGATTACAACTTAATAGTAGAGTAGAATAATAGTCATAACTGAGTCGTCATAGAAACTCTTTATAACAAAATTTTTTTTATCAAATTATTCGATATAGTGATTAAGCTTTCGGTCATTGATAATCAAATATAATAACATTAAGCCAATGCACTAAAAGATAGTCTAGTAGCTGTGCAGAAATAAATTGTAAAGAGTTTATATATTCATAAATTATGAATTTTAATTATTTGACTAAATGACAAAATACTCATTTGAGCTAATTTCATCTATACTTTATTTAATTTTTATAAAATGTTTTAAATTTATTAAATAAACAAAATATATTATGTGTAACATTTCTAGTCTTCCTCACAAACATAATAGATTCCATATAAAAAATAATAGTTTAATTTTAAAAGCTGTTTTGTTAAGGTTTGGAAAATAAAACTTGAGCTGTCGAGGGTTGTATTTAAAATACTGGAAAATCCTTTTTAAATTAAATAAACACATTCATTTAAAAAATGTAACAAAATTTTATACAATAATAAAATTCAATTTGCGTTCAGATTAATCTGCGTTTAAAGCAGCCATGCATATTTGGTGATGCGCGCATCACCAAAATTTATAAATAGAATAATAAGTTAGAATCTTTAAAATAAGATAAGTAGAACGTGTTCTTGATTCATTTATTATTGTACTGTTTATAAGTAAAGGAGAGGCTTATAATGCAAATATTTATACTGACACTTGAAGTTTATTGTTTTTCAATTTTATTACATAAATAGGACCGAAATATTCAATCTGATGAAATCCTAGGGTGCGGAAAAAATCCTAGGTTACAAATTCTGAGGGTTAAATACTTTAACATTATATAATTAAACTGAATTTATAGTCTTCATGAATTAATTAATCCCACAATATATATATCGTTGGAAAACATATGGTGTAACAAATCCAACTGTATATAAGACAGGTCTGACCATTATCGTCGGTATCACCGCCGCGCTACCACTCCCCGCAGAGGAATAATTTCAACAACAATTTACTCGCTATTGAAAAATGTTTCCAACGATTTATATATTGTTGTGTTAATTAAGACTATAAATTCAGTTATATTATATAATGTTGCAGTATTTAAACCTCAGAATTTGTCACCTAGGATTTTTTCCGCACCTTAGGATTTCGTCAGATTAAATATTTCGGTCCTATTTATGTAATAAAATTGAAAAATCACAAATTTTTAAGTGTCAGTAAAAGTATTTGCATTTATTAGAAAGATTAATTGAATTTAAAGTGTAAAGTAAAGTAGAATTTCTGTAAAAAAGATTCAATAATTCAACTCTAATTTAACTCAATTCAAGGATTAAACTCTAATTTATAGATTAGAGGCAAATAATATTGGTTTTGAGTAACGATTTATATTAATATTTCATGCTATATAATTGTTATAATTCAATGGAAATAAACAGTGGATTCCTATCTACATGTGTATAACAGATGATGAAATGTTTTAATGCACAGGGTACAAAATTTTGTATTATAATCGTACGAATGTTATTCTTCTCATTTTAGTGACGGATTCTAGTGTTGAGAATATCAACTGTTTTGAAAAATAATTGCTTTCAATCCTATATTAAAAGCAAGTTTCTTTCAATTTTAATTAGATAAATGTCTTTAATTAGTTATATTAATTAATTAAATCATAAGAAAGCAATATTACAGAATACGAAAAATAAAAAATGAAAATTATCTGTTAATATAAATTATGTTCAATTTCTTTCATTTTCCCAATCTATGGATTCGATATTTTATATCACTAGTGCTTTAGACATTAAAATTTTGCCATCCTCATAAACGTGCGACCATGTGATGAGATAATATTGCATTTTAAATAAACACATGTAGATAGGAATCAACTGGAAATAAATAAAGTCTCCTATTTTTGTAAAACTTTTAAAAGCGCCAAATAAAATCAACACATCTGGATTAAAGCATACACTAACTTTGGGCAAAAACCAGATTTAATCTATCTTGGACATAAAAACAGATGTATCATCCTATTGCCTACCAGTGTTCGATTTGCCCCTACTTATACGGTATATTTTTAAATGATAAGTTACACCATTAAAAACATTTCAATCAGCAAATCAATTGAGACGACCTGACATATCGCTAGTTTGTGTTTGTGTATAGCTAGTATATTCCATTCAATGTAATAGACATTATTCTAAATTTAGTGTCCATTAATTCATAAAATATTCCAAATATTTGGTTAAAAGTTTTTTATTTTATTATAATTGCGAAAGAATTCATTCTTAAACTATTTTTTATGAATTTTTCCATTGCATCTCAGACTTAGACGTAAAAGAGGAAAAATCTATTTTAAAAATTGATTTATCAATAGAGAAGTCAAATCCATATATTATATCATTAGTAGCCGTTTTTAGAATATTATGTTTTAGAGAAGGATTTAGTTTTCTTTGAAGTCATAATAGCACTGAATTACTCCCACACAAAGCCATCGATTGCTAACCAACACACACAACCTTAAAACCTTTGACTTAAGTCGAAAATGCTTTAAGCTTATTCATCCAAATCAAGACAACCTCTCTGTGCTATCTTTCAGAAGTTTTCAGTCTTTTAGCTTATATTCTATACGTTATCTTTAATATAAATATTACCTAATGTTTACCATTAAATATTTCATTTCAAATCTTCAATTTAATGCTCAGAGAATACGAATTCTATTTTTAGTTTTAATTTTATTTAAAGAAAAAAACCAATGAATTTCTAAATTAGTTTTAACAAGAATTGAGGAAAGAATAGTCTTCTGAATTTTGTTCGTCTCTTTTCTATGCTTTCTATTAAATGAAGCTTTCATTCGGTTTCAATTCATAGAGTCCTTTGATTGTATAGTGTTGTGAAGTAAACACAAATTTATCGATTATTTCATGTGCCGAAAGCCTTTGCCAGACATAAGCCAAGAGAACACTCCATCAAAAAGTGTTAGTCCAAAACCAGATTTTGTTTGACGCAAACAATTGTCGTCAAAACTCTGGTCGACTGACGAAATAAATTCGTATCGATTGATGACGATATCATCCTTTCTTATATAACAATATCTGTTTGTGCTTTCATATACTGTACACACTTTCACGAACCACAATATCATTGAACTAAAGCTATGTTTTGAAGACATAAATTACTTTTACTGTAATAATGAAAATATTTTCTATTATATGAGCCATTTGTCAGAATTGAATGCTTTCTATCGTTAATTATTTAAATAAATCCAATTAATTATTGATAAGTGAATGCATAGAAACTAGAATTCATTTGTTTGGTTGCATCGAAACAAATACATCATAAATACGATATCAATTGAATTCTGGTATAAAAAAATCAACAAATCATAGAATTTCATAAACTATTTGCTTTAATAAAAAATAATTTATTGTTGAATCATTTTAATTGAATAATCAATATATTCAATGATATCATATTTATTTATTTATCGGACTTTATATTACTTAATAAAAAATTGTTAAATGATTTTTCTCTTATTTCTCTCGAATAAAAATATCATTTAATTGAATATTATTTAACCAAATTTGACATAAATTAAATGCTATGTTATATAATATAAATAACAATATTTAATTCTATAGATTTAATGTTATATAGAATTTTGATTATAGGAAATGGTTTAAAGAATTGTTTGAATGATTGACTCATAATATCTATTATATAAATAAATTTTTCGCAAAAAAGTGTTATTATTTAATTAGAACGACAGCACACAATGTCAAGTACAGGGACAACAGGACATTAGATTCGAGTTGAAATCAATAAATTATTCGCTAGATTAAATTCTATCAAAATTAGATTAAAATATTAATCTCAGGGTTAGTTTCAAAAGAGTTTTCCTCTAAAATATAATATAAAAGATGATAAAACATCTCTACTATACTGTCATGTATTGTATCACTAGTTTACTCTAAAATACTGTACAGAAGTGCTGTATAATTGCGAACAACGATAATAACAATGATTTTGTCACAGATTACGCAAAAGTAAATGTTATGTCACAAATGTTTTTTATTTTTCTTTTTGTTCACAAAATATTATATTTGTTTATACAACTGTTCTGACATTTGGGTTTTCTCTATTACTTATCTCTTTAAACTACATAAATGTGCTTTAATTTGCTTTTTTTCAAACTCATCCGATTCTACACACAATAACAGAATTTTTTGATATAATTGTGTGGGTTTTTAAGTCACTGAGGATTGCAATGAATTTTTGCCGGAATTTCTTTTTTGTTCTTCTAATGAAATGAAATATCCATACAATAGACAAAACACATCCCGGATTATAAAGGTATTAGAATAAAACAAAACACAAATTATATCCCTTTTTTGAAATAAAATAAAACAAAATCTAAAAATAAAGAGTAATTTTTGTACTTTTAAAAATATCTTTTCCACAATATCCTACGGATCTCCTGAACTGTCTGTGCCTACACTTTACAATTCCTAATGTAATTGTATATAATTAAATAAATGTTTTAAAATAAACGCTTAAATTAAAGTAAATTAAAAGCTTTAAATTGAAATTCGTTTTGATGTCAAAGGAATGTCAATTTGAATGTATTCTTAAAGAAATTCTAAGTTATGGTCTCAAAGATATACACAATATATGTGCCAAACGAAGAAAAATATGGTCTAAAAGATAACTTTTTTATTTATATTTCTCTCGAGTATAATATTGATGTTTCAAAAGATTTCTACATTATTTGACTTTTTTTGATTGATTTATAGCGTTTAACAATTTTTTTCCTTTTATGTTATATAAGCCCTGAGACAGACCTCTATATCAGAGGATATAAAAACTTAAAGACTAGACATATAATACTAAACTAATTTCATACAAAATATTATGGATATAATCAAAGAATAAATATTGGATTGGATTTTATTAATTTTTATGCTAAACAATCAAATATAAGTCAAACAAAATATATTCCTTCTATTCATTCATCAATTTTCTTGACTCTCGATTGCATTTGTAATGACGTAAACCATAAATAGAAACACTTTATATTCAAATATTAACGTCAAAAGAGTTACCATAGAATCAACTTTTTTTGGTCAACAAGAAATTGTATAATACTTTTAATACTCTCATTTCGATACCATTATATTATAATAATATAATAAGTTTTTCGTATAATTTACAATTGTTTGATGCGTAAAAATTTTATAGAATTGTAAATTGTTCAATTATTCAATTCAAGAAAAATTCAATTAAAATTAGGTTTTGTATTGAAATATTAATAAAAGAGAGAATGAAATAAAATATAAAGAATATTATTTTAGAAATTGATTACGAAATATATATTTATGTTAAATAACGTTCAGAAGGAAAGGATTGAAAAGTAAGATAAAGTAGAGAATAAAGATTTTGCTTTTTATTTTACATTTGCAATAGAGATATGGTTTGAAATCATTTTTTTATGGTTTATAAACAAAGTGTATATAAAATATAAAACTAGAACTTAATGTGTTAGCCTCTAAGCACAGCATCATTTTATGGCATAATTTTGAAATCAAAAGCAAAGATTTCACAAACTTTTCAAAATATAAAATATTAAAAAAAATAAATAAATAAGAAAATACTTCTCGTTATAAATCTCGGCATCAATTATGCTGTTTGTGTGTAATTATGTAAAAGTATTTTTCTGACTAACGTTAGGCTAATTTACATTAATTAACATTTCTTTTGCATTTCATAATCACATTTTTTTGTTAGAATCCTTTTTTCTATTCAAAACTGGAACGGATGAGACCCTACTTTCAAAAAACACAGACAAAGGGGTCAACAGATTCATAGTAGAGGTCATATATAGTACTGTTGGTACTATTTAAATAGCAACCAGCTTTAAGCCTTATATCTTAAGGTTGGTTGCTATTTGAATAGTTCCAATAGTAATTATTATTTTGTTAGCAAATTATAAATAGAATCCGAATACTATTATTGATTGATTTGACCCCAATTTAATGATAACAGATTAACACAAAACAATAAAAATAAAAATTCGTTCTGAAAGTTAGCTCTTTTTTTGAAGGACTTCTTAATGTCTTGTTTACGATAGAGTTAAGTGAAAGTTATAGACTGAGAGAGAGTACACAGACTGAGATAGAAAATAGAGTATATTTTAGTTGTTTGTGTGATTCTAACGATCGGTTTCTGCAATACTTTTGATGCAAGTCTTGAAAAGTAGGCCATCCTTTCCATTATATTTTTTTATATTTGTATTATTCAGTATTTTGAGCCTTTTATCAAGAATTTAAATAATAATAATAATCTCCTTCTAATCTCTTATTTTAAACGAAATAACTTTTTCTTTCTATTAATCTAATATTCAAATTAAAATTCCGGTTTTGCTTTTACTGTAACTATTATAAGAGATTTTCTTTTATTTCTTATATAATGTAATTTATAATGCATTTTAAGAACTATTGATTTTTGGCCAATCGTTTTCTTAATTGTTTGTTATCTTTTAGTTATGAGCAGCAAAGACGGAAAGCGCATATTTTTTAAATATCGCGGAATAATGTTCTGGGCCACCAGCAGAGGCCATCACTTAAGGC
>JAQFXN010001834.1:0-14081 GCA_034693365.1 Liacarus xylariae
ATTGTCAAACAGAAACTATTCAAAACTTAGTAATGTCTATGAAAGATAGATCTACTGAAGTCATAGTCAATAATGGATGTTATACTCACTATTAAACTCTGTATTATTAATATTTATGAAATTAATAAAATAAATTTTTATATGGATAGAATTGAAGGCATTCAAACATAGTCTCAATATATATGAGAATGAGAGTACGCAATTATTTAAAGTACTGTACTGTTACAGTAGAAGTTTGTAAACACTTTCAAAACCTCTTAGTCTAGGTTTTCACGTGACTGGCGGCTACTATAGTAGCGCTTATAGCGGAAGTAACTTAAGAAGAGAATCTTAATTCCACATCTTTGAGTGTCGAAACTCATTTTACATATGACGTATAGATCAACACAGTTAAAGGTTAACTAGTTTTGAGACTCAAAGAGGTGGAGTTAAGAGTCTCTTCTTAAATTATTTCCGCTATATAACTACTGTAGTAGCCGTAACTATAGTAACCACCAATCACGTGAAAACCTAGACTAAGAGGTTTTGAATGTGTTTACAAACTTCTACACTATTTTACATATAAGGAAAACTCGTTTATAACGAGTGGATCGGTTCCAAAAAAGTGGGTGGGCATAATTACGAACCGGAAAAAAGTAGTTTTCTAGTGCTGCCTCTACAGGCAGTCACATAATTTAATCTAAAAGGAGATCCGAAATTAATTTTTAACTCCGCTTTCGAAGAAGAAGGAGTATAAAGATTCGTTTGCAATTCTATGGGATGGGAGCCTCCAATACAATGACAACACATAATATTCCAATGGGATGAGAGCCTATGATAATCCTATATAAGTGGATGGAATGTGATGGGAGCATGTGATAATATTTTTATGAAAATTATTAAAACTTCTCTATTCACTTTAAATTTTTCTAGGGTAGATTTTTCTATGATGAGGCTTTTAGATAGTCAATTAGATGGAAGACTCTGATAATTAGGGATGGACAATGATCTCAAAGTCAGGGGTTATAGGGTACTTTATAAGAGCTTCAAAATCACAGGAAGTATAAAGAGTGGAATTTTCAATCGTAAAATTATTGCAGAATTTGACAGAATTCAAGCAAATTATGATGAATTCTGTAAGAATCTAACAGAATTTGACAAATTTTGCTATTTTTTAAGAATTTAGACATAATTTCATAGAATATTCTTCAAAAGGGCGCCTTCAGTCCTCTTTTTTTTCTTCATCTCAGGGTCTATTTTGCTCATTTTTCGGAGACAGGGCAGTGTTTGGTGCAGCACCGAAACGAATTGCACGGAACGTAATAGTTCACTGCAGTCGTATTCTAGGAATTTACTCCAAAAATTGCTACATTTGTTTTTAATTCTTGACTCTTGACTCAAATAATTTTGAGGCGCCTGTCATCCCCGTCGCTGACCTTCTAGGGTAGACAATAGTGTGGATGTGATGCGTTGGGGGAGAGCTATGATATGATAGGCTATTGGTGTTTTTGACGCCTCAAATATAGTTTTTGTGTCCGACTATACGACGCAAGACTTGCGGTGTAAAACAAATGTTGCAAAAATGCATAGATTTATACTATAGCTATAGCAGTGAACTCTTACGGTTTAGCAGAATGTTTCGGTGCGCCAATAACTGAGACAGGGGAGCGTATGTTGGTTATACCTCTCATTGTCCATCCCTAATGATAATGCTATGGTATAGGAATCTTTGAATAATCATGCCATAAGCAGATATAATTTCTCTTAATATTTTTCTAGGAAAGCGGAGGTGAGTTATCTATATTAATGGCTAATTCTTGTTTTCTCAATTTTTTTAATTGAAGATTATAAAACAGTCATTGCTGAATCAATAAATTTAATAGACTTTTAATTTATTATTTATATTTATTAACTTTTATATTTAGTTTTCCACCCACATAGTTATCAATAGAACAAATATTGTAAGAAAATCTATTCCAGTCTATACCTCTATCCGTTTGTCAATAAGTTAATAATTGAATTTAGTGTTAATTCAGGTATTGATGAATATATTCAGTTAAAAGATATTTACTTCTTATGAGAATAAAGATTGATATAAAAAGAAAAATAAGATAAGCGAACATAACTGATGCAGAGTGGAAAAGTGACCAGTCATTATTTACAGCTGTTGACTTAACATTTTAGATTTTGTCAGCAAAAATGCAATTATTTAATGCAACTTTTAATAACAGATATTTATTATTCAACGGTATATCCAATGTTTCAACACATTCTACACAACTTTAGTAATGAGAAAAGTTCAATAATTATCGCCAAATGAAAGTAGATTTGTTTTATCTATTAATTAAATAGCCGCTAGAAGTAGACCTAGTCTAGTGCTCCTGGCGATTTTGAACTAAAGTATCAATTGAATTTTTTTTTCTAAAAACACATACCTACTTATTTTGGAAAAAGATTATTTTCACGAAGTTGGAATCAAAAATATCAATTTGTTTTGTTTTTATAAAACATACCTGTCCAAACATACCGGGCCATTCATAACAGCATATAATTTATCATTTTAATCCTTTTAATAATCTTATCTATTGATAAGAACTAGTGAACTTTTTGCCAAAAGCTTTAATAATAGTTTTCTATGAGAACGGGTATATATTTCAGGTAATCCTTTTTTTGCCTCAATTTTGTATTTAAGTTTTTTTTATTTAAGACTACACAATGTCTAATATAAAGTCATAATTAATATAAGTTAACAAAAATTCTATTGACATAAAGAATAAGAAGTATTCAAGGACTTCAAGAGCTTATTTATCTTCGTTTGCCTCCGCCTCCCATTCCCAAAATTGTCACGAGTCGAATGAAAATATTGATTACATCCAAATATATTGAAATCGATCTGTAATTTAAAAATTTAAATGTTTTGTAAACACATTTATTTGCATTCAATTACGCATTGATTGGATCGAAAGGTCTTTCGGCATATAAGGGATGGGTCTCTGCTTTGCGGACAATACGTTGCGTATCATATAATAAAAATGCACTGAAGAGAACAAGTCCTCCATAGAGACTGATTGAGAAGAGTGAAGCGCCCAATGCTGTGGTCGGCGGCAAAAACATTGAACCTATGGTCAATCGAATATCAATTAATGGATGAATACTTAATATAAATTACAGGCGTTTATACCGAGAGAAGAGGCGAATACGAATCCGAGACCAATAGCCAGAGGCCCTCCCATATTGAGGAAACGATCGCTCGGAGCACACACGGCCACAGCTGACAGACCACTGACAATACCGGCCGTATAACAGGCGGCCCTAAGCATAAGGGGTCCGCCGTATATACAAAGCGGTGCAATCACTGCTCCGACGACACCGCAATGCAGAGCCCACGCCATCTGCTTTACACCAAAACCTTCGGAATAAGGTATGGATTGGGCTATAATTCCAGTGCCAATCATTGCGCCAATCGTTACCAAAATTGACTAAAAAGTTGATTAAAATTTGTGAATAAAATAATTAAAATAAATGCAAACCATTAGTGAATTTCTAGTCATTAATCGCATTAGTGTTGGACTCTTGAAGGCCGAGACGGCGGCCGCGGCTGTTATGCCCAGACCTGAACCGAAATAAGCATACGTTGTGTGAACCCTATCTCTAACGTATTGCTCCCAAACCCTATCGAAAAATAAAATAATAGTTAAGAGAGCGTTGAGAGAGTAGTATCGGTGCAATACATGGATCGCTCGTAAATTCCTGTGGCGTTACTCAAACCCATTCCATAATAACAAAGAGCACCGATGCCGAAGAGTGCACTGCCGGCCACAACACCCCTTCCAATATTGAATGGCAGTCCAGTGGTTGGGGAGAGAAGTGTTTCCTTCAAAGTCTGTTTCTTGAGCTCAACTCTTCTGATTGAATGACTGTTCACTCGAGTCCTCGAATCCCCGATCAGTCGAATCACTAAAACATAATTAAAACCATATTTTGAGTCAATTTTACTCTAATTTTCATTCATTACTCACTCGTTGTTTGAATCGATGAGTCCTTTGGTTTGGAATTAATCACAAAATGTGTTAATCTTTGCGAAGGATTTGCGCAAAAGAGTTTCGGATTTCGCAAAACGGATAACATTTTCACGAAATTTGGTTGAAATCAATATATTTTTAATTATTTTGTCTGAAAATCAACTTTTATTCAATAGTTTTTTGCTTTAATTGTAAACAAATTTCTGACGCAATTCATAGACAAATGTTTTTATGTGTTTTGAAATTTCTCGAGAAATCTCTCGAAAACATTGTTTACAACTATTTGACTGCTTTTCAGTCCAAAGCTATCTATCCCTCTATGCCTTTCCCTATTGTATGTCATTCCACAACATTTAAACCAATAAATTATGAGAAAATCCCATTCAAAGGGGGAAAACAATAGAGGCATTGGTTTCTAATAAAACGCAAACAATTCAGACAAAACATAAATAACGTTCAAAATAGATTTTAAAGGAGCTTATTATGAATGAACAGCACATTTGGACTCCAAATGGAGAAATGACGAGCAGATTTCATTTTTGCATAGAAAGAATATTCTGTAAAAATCGATCAAATTCTATGTTAGCCTGGATGAATTCTGGATAAATCTTGTAAAAATTCAATGAAAATTCCAGAGATGTGCAAACCTAAAAGTGCAAGTGTGGTATTTTTTGGAGAAAGGTAAGGGAGATATTACGAACTACCACCTCAAAATTTGCCAATTTAAAACTAGTGGGTGGGATTGGTAGGGAGTGTCTTTAAATGTTGATTTTTGTCATTAAATACTCTTCTAAAATATTTTTTCATATTATATTGTGGCCTCGGGCCACAAGAGCCACCCCTGGACCCCGAAGAGGTCGCTTTGGCTCTGGAAGGAGGCGTCAAACACGAGGATTTCGAGCGAATTGTTTTGGCAGAAGAGGTCGAACGCCTCGCGCGCATTGAAATCTAGTTTTTTATTGTTTTTAAATTATTAGTTATAAAAAACCGAATGTTTTTATTATTTATTGCATTCATTCGTTCGTCTCATTCGATGAAACATTAATTTTAAATTTTTGTAATTAAAAATCGTTTTTCTGTTATTAAATAAACTCTTTTTTGTTTTGATTTGCGTTGTGTTTGTATTTATTTTCCATTACAGCGTCGGAGCCCCTGTCCTCCGCTCCTCTTAGGCCACAATATTAAACATTATTAAAACATTTGAAGAGATTTAACTAGGGATGGACAATGGGGGTATAGCCAAGATGTCTTCAAAAAAATGACCAAAATACTCTCCCCATCTGTGATGAAGGAAAAATTAGAGCCCCACCCCCTAAAAAATTTAAAAAACGGCGCCTTCTGCGCCGTTTTTTAAGAATATTTTATAAATACTTAGAAAAATAACAGAATTTTGCCTAAATTCTATTAAATTCTTACGGAATTGGTCGAAATTCTGTTAAATTACCTCATATTCTGTTAAATACTTACAGAATCTGTTGAAATTCTGTTAAATTACGGCATTTTTAATCAAATTCTGCACGATATTGGTGATTCAAAATACCCCCTGTATACCTCCTGTGATTTTTAGGCTCTTATCAGTACCCTATACCTCCTGACTTTGAGATCATTGTCCATCCCTAGATTTAACAGAAATAAAAAGAAAACAATTCATCATTCATACGATCCCAAATCTGTATAGGGGGTGCCTCTCGAGCGAGGCTATAGGAACTTGGACAAAATCACAGGGGGTATTTCAACGCGGTCATTTTTAAATTCCCTTAAGTTCCGAATTTATCATATTTTTAACAGGATTTTGAAAAATTTCACAAGGAATCAATATTTTAAATTAATTTGAGAGAATTTGATAATTTTTTTTTACAATTGAAACACTTTTACAAAATATTCTGTGAAGACACCGTTTTTAGAATATTCTGTGAAATTCTATTTAAATTTTTAGAAAAATAACAAAATTTCAACAAATTCTTGCCAAATTTAGTCAAATTCTATTAAGTTTTTACAGAATTCATCACAATTTGCTTGAATTTTGTAAATAAATTCTGAAAGAATTTGACGATTGCGAAATACCCTATCCTATAACCCCATGACATTGAAGTCTGTCTATCCCTAATTTCATCCAAGCATTAGCCGATAAAGTTAGAACAGTTATCACGAAAAATATTCTGAATTTTGTTAGAATTTAACAGAATATTCCGACTTTTTGAAAGAATTATTCCCCAACTGTTAATCAGTGAATTCGGATTCAAAGTATTGATAAATTCATTGAATGACTCGTTAGCCCTACAGTATCGCAGATTATTTTAAGATGAATAACCATTGTTTTTCCATAAAAATAAAGCTCATTCGGGGTCAAAATGTAATTTAATAAATAATTGGGTGATTTATAAAATGCAAAAAATTATAAGTATGGTTAAATATTTATCTTTTATTCTATTATAATAAGAGTCTTATTTAAGACTAACTTTTATTTTAAAAAATTATAAAATTTTATTTTCTTTTATCTAAAATATTAATCTCTGTGTCGTCTTTGAGCTAAAGATTATAAACAAATTTAAATAAATAATTCTGTAAATTATGTGAAAATACTGTACCTGTGCTCCAGAATAAGTGTTGCAATAGAACTCCGATAAAGTACAGGAATAATATTGAGATCACATCAAAACAAAATAAAGCGATCCTAAAGGCCCAGTTCATGCGAACTAGGATGGGGTAAACCCAGTGTTGAGTGGTTAGCCCCACAAATATAATCCATAACAGATAACCATTAATTGTGGCCAACAATAGTAGTATTGCCCACTTATGTCTGACCCCCCGATTGTGTAAAACCAGAAATGTCTCCAACAGTAGTATCGGTAAAATAATTGAGTGCTTAATCACAAGAAATCATTTATTAGTTTTACACTTATTTTGAATTGATTTGTGAGACCAACCGATAAGTGGTTTATCCAAACCGGACACCACTTCTCTTCCCTTTTGGGATATATAAGTTCGCGATCGTATGCATAGAGACTCCAAAACATCAAAACCACAAACTATTGTTAAATGAACTGATATTTGAATGCAAAGACACTCAAAGAGACAAAATGAATGAACTCTACTCACAGACCCGATTGGAAGCGCCAAACAATTGAAAAGAGTGTCTCGAAGTGATCGCACAATATTTGAAACTTTTGAATCAGTTTTTAAAACGTCGGACAATAAACACAAAGAGAATGTCATAAATTGAATGCACTGTAATATAGGGTTTGATTACAAGTGATTGTGAACTGAAGTACAAATCAATACAAACCAAATCCCAAAAAGTCAAGTATTGAAACCTTCCGCCAATCCTTTTCCTATTGTTTTGGAGCGGAACGTCTTCATGAGTAAAGTCCCAAAAGATAGTATAGCCGTAGAGACCAGTGGCCGTCATGTGCAACAACATTGACAGTACATACGAGAGAACAGCCATTAGTAATACAGTTATGTTTGACAATCAAATTTCTATAGTATGGTCGGAAAGCCCGATCCCATTGTTAAGAGCTTGCGATAGTAATATATAGAGTTGAGAAAAAAATTGCTTACAATCAAAAAGTGAGCGCGAAGTAAGTTTAATGACAAAAGCTTAAGAAAGCAGTTAAAAGGTTTTTAATTAAACAATATTTAAAAGTTTTATAACACAAACTTAATTATCACCTAATTATTAAATTATAAAAGAATTAAAACATTTTAACTGCATTTCAAACTTAATTCTATAATTTGAGGAAAGCTCACTTTTTTAATTGCTAGCAACTAGTCCAACCTGGTGAAATTTAATAACTTTACCAAGTTCAAATCTACAACAGCCATACAATAAATAAAAGATTAAATAATAGATTCGGTGTAATTCAGTGATATGCTAACTTGCACTGTCCGGATATGCACCAAAGCTAATAATGTTTATCTCTTAAACACTGTTACATCGCTTACAGTACAACTACTAATCAATATTTAAACTCTAAAAACCTCTAAATACTTCTAAAAATTCTTCATAATCCAGGGATAGGGAAAGGGGTACAGCCCGAGATAATCTTCCTGTGATTTTAACCTCTCGAAAAGTGCCCCTTCCCATTGTAGATTCTTAGAACAATAACTGTGTTGTCAAATTCTGGTAAATTCTTACAGGATTAGTTCTGTTAAATTATGTTGTTCTTAATTAATATAGTTATATTCAGTTTACCCGGTACCGAATTTTTACTCACAAATTTAATCAGAAACGGTTTCTTAAGGCTACGTTAGAGATATGTATATTGTGCCTTGCCCAGATAGGTCAATTTTAATCACATTACTTAGTGTTCATAATTCACCTAACAATGACTTTCCTTTGAGTAACATTTTCTAAGTTAGGGTTTTCGATTCAATTTGTTTCCTAATATCTCTTTAACTGAATTTGCAAAAATTGACAAAAAGTAGTTATAATAGTCACTATAATAGTTACCAAAAATAGCAAAATAGTGACTGAAATAGTTATTTATTTTGGTTAAAAATTAAATTAAAATCTGAGAAAATAGAGAAATTAATTACTCAAAAACTATAATAGATAAAATTATGGTTCCTATTGCTAAAATGTGACCAGCAACATGCTTAACCTTGCTAGCATGGTTATAAGTCTGAATTCAAAATCGACTTTGGTTCTCAATACTCGGCGGGTTTCGACTCTTTTCCACAAATGAGATAACGCTTTGCAAACTTTTGTTTGGCTTTAAATATTATGTCATTCGGTGCTTGACTTAAATCAGTGAAATTATAGAACTTCTACCCAGAGATGTCTTTGGGTTCGAACTCAACATAAGTTTCGTCGTCTATAATGAGTTGTTTATGAACCGAAACTCTGTATAACTTTCGGCAATTAGTTTTTGCTCTTTTCTCTTGATTTCCAACATTTTTGGGCACAAATTGAAATGTTTTACGGGTTTTTAGCCCACATTTTGCTTTAATTCGATGTACTGTTGTCTTAGGAATACCCACTTCTTTGGCCACAATTCTCTCAGATTTGTTAGAATTTTCTAATTTTCTCTTAACTTTTTTTATTATCTTATTTGTGGTATCGGAACACTTCCTCCCAGTCTTTGGCTTAAAATCTGCTGTTTTATTCTTATGGAATCGTGTAATGATGTGATTAATAGTAGATCTGACCTCTCCTTCTTTAGTAAAGTGTTTAACCGTTGCCTTCTTATCATAATTACTAATTTCGATATAAAATGCAAAACCCTTTTAGCGATGACTTGTCTTTCAGACACTCATTATTAAATGAGATAATTATCAATAGATTTGACATTAAATTATTGAAATCAAGTGTTTTTACTACAAATCGAACTACAATTCGAATACCAAAGACATTGGTATAGCGCGCGAGCCCTTCAGAATTTGTCCAAAACATTCGGACCAATGATTATTTGGTTTTTAAGAGTTTTTAAGCTATATTTGACGACTGAATTGACTTTAGAGGACGGAATCGGAGACTAGAAGAACAGTAATACAGTCTTACCTCTCGATCTGGAGCACGATTGGGACTTAAGAATTTGTTCAAGATAGGGAGGATCGAAGAATTTCGTAATTAATATACCCCTAATATTACATTGTTAAGATGCATAAGTGTTTTCAATGCATGCATATTAACCAATTAATATTTGCCACAAAAACACAATATAAAACTATTTATTGAAATTTCAATGTATGCATAAGTGTTGTACTATCGCTACAATAACCTTGTGATTTGAAAATTTTCAGAATAAACGCTTGATTTCTTAAATCAAAGATTTTTTTAATTTGACAATATTCTCTGACAGTTATTTAGTTAATATCAGATATTTAATTTGTTTATCATTTGTATTTTATAAATTAAATATTTATTATCAATTGAAACATTGTTACTTAAATTAATTTATCAGAAGATAATTATAGGTTATATGGTTTAAAATAATATGAGCAATAATGGTATTCTAAAATCATATGTATAAGTGGCAACAATATAAAATTTTATTTTTCTGAATAAAAAATAACTTCAATTGAACACTTGCACCCCATGAATAACGAACATTGGACATAATTAGGGTTGGCAAAATACAAACAACTTTATAATTGTTATACAATCAAATTACTTTTGTTTAAATAAATGTTGGTGTCGGGTGTAGGGGAAGCGAACCGAGGTGCATGTTTAGGTGTCCTGTTTCGTAATGTTGTGTTCAATGGTGATATGTACTGCATGACTGTGCAGTGTATCCTCTGCCCCAACCATCCCCATCAAATGTTTTATACTTTTATTAATACATAAAAGTCTCAAATATTAAAACTGGACATTTTAATATCCAGTTCTTACTCTACACTGGACACAGCCGACAGACCTTAAAAACTGGACAATCCTGTCCAAAACTGGACATCTGGTCAGACACATTGTCCAATAGACAATTTTTTGTGAAATTATAACATTAAATATAGTAAAATAAAACAAAACGAAAATGATCTTTGTAGAAATATTTTGCTTGCAAATGGTAAAAATTGTACTTGTATAAGAAGTTAATAGTCTGTATAATTAACTTGTATATATATTTATTATATTATTAATTGATAAAGACTTCGTATAATATTATTCCGACATAACTTAAAACATAAGTTAAAATAGAATAATTATGAAAATTAAGTTGTTTATATGGAAATGTCGTAGTTATTATAAGAGATGGAAAATTTTCTCAAAATCAGGGAGCGGTATAGGGTATTGATAAGAGCCATAAAATCACAGGAAGTATAGAGGGGATATTTTGAATCACCAAGATCGTACAGAATTTTATTATAAATGAAGTAATTTAACAGAATTTCAAAAAATCATAAAATTTCTTTCAACAGAATATGATGTAATTCAACAGAATTTCGACCAATTCTGTAAGAATTCAATAGAATTTGACAGAATTTAGGCAAATATCTAAGAATTTCTTAAATACAGCGCCTTCAACGTAGTTTTCTCAACAATTTTAGGTAGGGTCCTAATTTATTCACCAATATAGAAGGGTTATTTTAGTCATTTTTCGATGGCAGAGGAGTATTTTGGCTTTACAGTCCCATTGTCCATCCCTAGTCAGTATATATTATTATAATAATCGTATTAAAGATATAATTTTATCAATAAAATATTCTGTATTTCCTCGTGACAATTCAGTTGCTGTAAAGTATGGGGTAATTTCTAAACATGATATTTTCCAAATTGAGTCAATACGTTAAATAGGAATGTTAAAATTTACAAATTATAACAAAAAATTTCAATCATTTATAATATTACTTTATCTAAAATATTACTTCTAATTATTAAGCTGATCCTTTATCTACAGTGCCAATCGATCAATAGTCTTCTCAACTATGGCATTATCTAAATACAAAATACTTTATTTTATTTATATTTAAATTTATAAATTATAATAAAAAGATAATTTAAGAAAAAGTACAAATATAAAATAGGTCAAATAAGATACTATCAATATCATAAGGATCAGAATAAACTGGTGTTAAAATGAAAGAACAATTGATTGGATTGAAAATATTGATAAACTATCATAAGTTCACTGGAATTACATATTTCGGTAAAACAATTGATGGAAATCCAACACAATTCAGAAGATTTGTTGAAATACTTTGGAATATTTTACACATTATTCTTGGTTTATATAACTTTTATTTGGCGTCTGTATTCATAATAGCAAAGCGATCTAAAACGGATCAATTCTCAAACGCAAAATCCACGCTTATATTCATTGTCTATAATTCAGGTCTATTTTGTTATTTTCTGCAAACATTCATTTGTGGTTTATTTTTCTTAACAAAAGGACCGGCAGTTTTGGATCAATTGAAACGTCTAGAAATCAATGACTATAGAAGAGAAAGAAGAATCGGTTTATTTATAACAATAATACAGTTCTCTTTAGGATTTCTGTTCATTGCATTGATGATGTCGGCTATGTATCTGTTAATTCCCCATGCTCAATCCATGTCTTATTTAACATTTTTAAATCTCTTTATTGTCTATTTTTTCCCATTCAATATACAATTGAATTTCATTTCACTGATAGCATACAATTGTTTTATGGTTTCGGGAAAACTGCAGAATATTCTTATGCCAAACAATACTAATCCTAATCTGGAATTGATTTATAATTCCATAAAATTAATTCACAAAATTATCAGAAGTTTTGATGATTTGGTTTCCACTTTTGTTTTGATTTTTCTATTTCTCTCGACAATACTCTGCACCGCAAACATCTGTTCCCTAGCACTGGCGGATAAGAATGAATCATTTTTTGGGATTAATTCTATAATTTTGTGTTTCGGGAAATTATTGTTTATTTGTTTAATTCCTAATATTATACCAAAAAGTTTCAAAAATCTAGTCAATAGTTTAGAAGATATAAACCCCATTCAACACAACTTAACTCAACAAATGTTAACAAATTATAAAATTAATTTAATTCTAATCCAGAATTATGAGCACAGAATATGTTTGACTGCAATGAATTTGTTTAAATTGAACGCAAATACATTCATATCTTGTTTAGCGTTAATTATATCTTATTCTGTAGTTCTCATCCAAACCACTGAAAAAGAAGTTTAATATGTAATACAAATATTTGTAAATTTCTATATTCAATAAATCTTATATTTCTTGTTTATTTTAAACATGTTTTCATTCATTTTCATGAACGCCTTTTGTATCTTTCGGTATTGGCGTAGTTCTCGAATGCTATGCGCCACTCCTTCTACAACAAGTGAAGAGCCCATTGCTAGCAGTGATGTGAGAACAACTGAGAGCGATATTAGTTGAAAAAAGTCTAAATAAATAGATACCTTTGCTGGGCTCGAACCGGTGACCCAGTGAAGCGAGAACCATACCTACTCAGATTCACTGCTCTCTTTTAAACATTTAACCTAAATTTCTCTATAGTATTATAAACATTAAATTGGTATAAGGGAGAGCAAAGAGAATTCTTTGAACAATTTAATATCTCCCAACAACTTTTGAAATATAATAATTTATTGAAAATATCTTCACTGCAAATATACATGTATAATAAGCGCAAATATTAGAAATTGTATATTTCGATAATTTTGAAAAATAAGATTGTTAGATATGAAATGATCTAAAAATTAAAGAAATTATTTATTATTCTAAATATATTACTTGTATTGATATAACTGACTTCATAGCAGCGAAAATAATTGATAATAAATAACTTCCAACACGAAAATCCTACTCTTCTATCACTCATTCGTTCAATTGTTGATAATATCTTTATAAATAAATTACAATATTTTTATTAATAAAAATTTAGTAAAGAATTATGCTTTTAGCACGAAAATTACCTTGAATTTAGTTAAAATATTCTTATAATACAAATATTTATTAGGTTTAATAAATGTTTTCATAAGACTTAACATTAGTTTATGTGATTTATTCGCCGTATAATTGACCGAAGAAACGGTGAATATTAAGAATAGGAATAATGTTGTCATTAATATGAATGTATAAATTGCAATTATTTTAACGGTTAAAACAACAGGAACAAATAGTGTGAGATATATTATTAAAACACAAGTAGTGCCATAAGTAATCCAAAAACCAAATAAAAATTTAGACCAATAGATAGAGTTATATTCATTTATTTCTCTAAATATTTCGTTAAATGATTTGATAATAAGAAGAATATTTCTGTAGTTTAAACCCATTCTTAATTTAAAAATTTTTGAATTCAATTGAAGTATTTTAAATTTAATGTACAGACAAATTGAATATAAGAATATTATTTGATTTAGAATTATATTCCAGGTATAATAATTCCAAAGAGAGTATAATAAAGCATTCGGGAAACCATAAACTAGTAATTGAGTTATTGTTACTTTTATATAATAGACGGTTAATATTAATATAAAGCACATAAAAGATACTAGCTTAATATTAAATTCAGCAAATATCAACAATCGATTGGTTCTATTAATTAATTTCTTGATTTGCCCCTCATCTGTGAGACCAATACTTTTTGGTGAACACAAACCCGACATCATTTCAAACACTTTAAGAAATGT
>JAQFXN010001835.1:0-14077 GCA_034693365.1 Liacarus xylariae
ATAAATTTTAGACTTATAATAGGAATTTAGAGTATGAGTGAAGAGTCAGAACATTAGTACAGAATATGCTTACAATAGACTTCAATATCTCAGTTGTATTCACAGAAAGAGCTTAAGCCCTGACTTAATAAACCTTTTCTTTTCATTTTTAAGTTAATTTTGAGTTCAACTCAAAATATTAGGACTCAAATGCGCGTATATCTAAAATGCATGCTTTGCGGCGCTATTTATGAGCCAAACTTAGTAAACAATGACTAATAAAGCAGGAGAAATTCTGGCCAAGGCAGTTACCTCATTAGGGCTAAAGTTCCCGGAATTTTAATAGACGTTCCCACCCATTAGACAACCCCATGACGGAGATGCGGGCCATGACGAGGACCATACCGTTAACGGCCGTCACATTGAAGGATACCTCAAAACCTGATCCATGAGCACAGGACTGCAGCACAGATGAAAGCGTTGATGGCATAGAGTTGATTTCAAATCCTACAAATAACAATTTTTTATTAAATGTGGGCGTAATTGTACGCCTTTTCTGGCCCAGTCCTTGGATCCAGTAGTGGAGTTAGTAGGTTATATCCATACCCACTCTCTCGAAGAAACCATCAGGGGTAACTTCTTTGTTTGTCAATTTGGCACACATTTCAATCTTGTTGAATATCCGGGAATAATTAAACGACCCCGGCTACCTCACAAAAACATTCGAAAATCGAAGCTTTGCATCACAGATAGCCTGAACATTGACTGACGCAAACTTTTCGGTTCCGGAAGACCTCCCGATCGGCCATTTCTGCTGCAAAAGCTTACACATAAGTGAAATCTATGCCTCAGATCACTCCCGGGAATGGCTTTGCCACTGGCCCTCCACTCAAGAGTTCATAAATCCCTTCATCGTTTCCAACGATTTTTCATTTGTTAGAAAATCAATGAAACGGTTATATAAACCACAAATATATTGAAGGTCTATATATTTGATTCAGTTTTGGTGGATAACTTCTCCATTTGTCAATCTTCACAATTTTTGAGACGGGATAGTCCTAATAGGTTGCACTCCCTTATCTGCACATAGTTTATATTGAAGGACAGGACAGGCCCTTGGTTTTCGAGCCTGTGCTCATCACTAATTATATTATATTAGAAAAGTATAGCATTTCATTATTATTAAACTGAAATGTTATTCAGTCTAACGTTAATTTTGATTTAATGTAATAATACATCTATCTATTGATGCGTTTCAGCTTCTGATGAAAATTTATTCTTTTTTCAATTCTAATCCATAAATGGGACCAAAAGAAATAAACTGACAAAATCCTAGGGTGCGCTCGAAAACCTAGGTAACAATATCTGGGAATGTGGCCGAGTAGATGAGCGGCCGCGCTCCAGCCATTCGCTAGCATCAGAGGTAGTGAGTTCGAACCCCGCCTGGGGTGAGCATTCTTTCTCTCTGAGTTTAGTTTGCTGGGCCTGGGATGAGGCAAGATGACCATGGGCCCAAACCAAGGGTAGTCAATTGGTAGTATGCGATCAGCTATCGCCGTGAGCCTCTCTGTACGGAGGGCTCAGGTGTGTTGTCATGAATCTGTGATCTGTGACACGTCCTCACTGTCATACCAATGAGTGAAACAGTGATCCCTCACTACGTTGAAACCCCCTGGTGTGCAGGGAGAAAGTCCCCCTAACATCAGGGGATGGATGAAAAACCTAAGGTAACAACTTTTTAGGGTTAAATACTGTAACATTACATAACTTATCAGGTTTTATGGTCATCGAGAATCAATTAACCCAATAATATCATATATCATTGGAAAGCTTAGGGCATAACAAATCCAACGGTATATAACACAACTCTGGCCATTACGGTAGTTATCACCACAGCGCTGGAATATTTTTTGCAGAATTTTACATGCTATTGAATAAGCTTTCTAACGATATATATATTGTTGGGCTAATTGATTCTTGATGACCATAAAACCTGTTAAGTCATGTAATGTTACAGTATTTAACCTCAGAATTTGTCACTAAGTATTCGAGCGCACACTAGGATTTTGTCGATTTACTTCTTTTGCTCCCATTTATGGATTAGAATTGAAAAAACCGCAAATTTTCATCAGCAGCTGAGACCAAAAAATAGTAAGAAGGAAAGTATTTTTATGACAAGTTAGCTAGGTAAAAATGACTTATATCATTAGAATCAGCACGAAATCTCATAAAAGAATTGAAAAAATTAGCTGCGTATAACACCCCCTTCTTTGCAAATAAGGGGGTAAAGTTGTACTATATTTCATCTTTTTTGGAAATATTATAAGATTATAGATTTGAATAAAGCTTTTCATCTTAACTGCACTCTAATATTCAAATATAAGTTCCTGCAATATACTGTATCAATGAATTTGAAAACTCATAAACAGAGATGCTAAACAGGAAAATTTAACACATAGCAACATTCACGTGGCAATTATTTTTTTATTCAAGTATACAATAATAATGAATCAACAAACTTATTCATAAATGCTATTATTCTGTGCTGAAGTGTGCAGTAATAAGTTTAGTATTTTAAATATATATTACTATAAGAAATAATTAAGAGGATTAAATCAAGAAAATATTAGACACAAGCTATAGTCTTGAGATATCTGACTGAAGAGTGCGTAACTCAACATAAGCTGGATTTTTGAATTACGACCCTAATCTAAACCCCACCTTTTTTCAGCCTAAATCACCCACTATAGCCCTTATACACTGTTAGAGAGCGATATTAGATCTTTGAGTATTCGCAATAATGTTTAATTGTCAGAACCCTGTGGTAATTCCTTCAGACCTTATGCGTGATAAGACCATGCTGGATCGGCACTCCATGTGATCAAGAAGTTGACAAAGGCTTCCGAGTGCCAGGAGAGCCGTAATCTGCTTTGACCGATATCTCATGCTAATACATGTAAGAGCAGATACTAAATATTGAATACCACGGAATGCTGTAAAATATAGGTTGAAGTTTAATGATACTCCATCATGAAGAGCATAGAGCAATGCTGGATATGATGACTACTGTATAGGCGTGCGTATTCACGAACGCTCTGAGGCAGACTTAACGACTGTATATAACAGTGAGTATTTACGAATACTCTATGCTAAATAACCACTGTACTATAGTAGTGCGTATTTAAGAATACTCTTTGATATTAGATATAATAACTGCTGTATAGTTGTAAAGTGTAACCTAGATTGCTCTGAGCATACTCAGAGCTTGCGCTCTAACAGTATCCGAGGTGATAAGGTGAAGTACAGAACACTAGAACAGTGAGTTGATTTACCTTCGGGCTTGGTATTGCCGTGCTCTTTTGAGAGTTACTAGTTGAGCTTTACCTATCTGACTTTTGATGACTAAGGAAACTCTGTCCGATCAAACAGTTTGATTTCTTTATTCACACTTATTGTACTATTAAACCTAAGCTATTTCTTGATAAATAAATCAAACGTTATTTTAAAACATACAAATCAGTCCAAGAGTTATTGAATATTGTAGTAAATTGAGTTATTAATAAGAGACAGAGTTACCACAGCAGAGGAGAGCCAGAAGACAGATCCGCCGGAGGAGAGAAAGAGAACCGCTAAAGACGACTAAGGACAAGGCAACAGGAATTCCCCCTGTACTCATCACAACGTAGACCTGCGTGCCTACATATTCGGGGGTCGACTAAAAACGGCTGGGCGGAGACGAATACGGTTTTACCGAAGTCGTCCGCTGGAACAGGAGATCACCGAAAAGAGCCCGAGAACCAGAGCAGTCAACTCAAGAGACTAAAGTAAACAGGTTAGTCCATTTCGAATATTTTACACAGTATTGAGCCCTAAGCTCTATACTTATAAGACACGAAGACATAACAACAGACGCCAAAGACCGGAACGGTCCACCTCAAGGTCGACTGACCAAGATTACAGAAGGAGCCATTGCCAGACACTACCCATCAACACCGTAGAGCCAGTCCCGAGAAGGTCGGCCGGTCTGACGAGGCGATCGAGTACTCGACAACATATTGGTAAAGACCGAAAGGTCCTCCTGTGGTTGGTTAGCAGACATAAGAAGCCTTTTCGCTGCCTTATCGTCCGCACACTACCACTTGACATCACTAAACCGGCCATAGTTGGACGGGTGGTCCAACGGGACGTTTGAAAGACAACATCCAGAGTAGGGAAAACGTCTCAAAATCTATAAATAAATAGAAATTTCTTACGTTTAATTGAATTTTGAAAGCAATTACAGTAGTTTTCAAATATATTTTTCAACACTAATATATTATTAAAGTAATATCTGTTGTTTATATGATATCTGAGAGATCATCGGTTTATGGGGAAAAATTTGTACCCTATAGTATAGAACCCTATTAGCTGACAGGCCAGGGTATATTGCTTGGATTTATATTTGAATATTAGAGTGCAGTTAAAGATGAAAAGCTTTATTCAAGTCTATAATCTTATAATATTGTTAAATATGATGAAACGTAGCACAACTTTATCCCTTATTTGTAGGGAAGGAGGCGTCATATGCAGCTAATTATTCAATTCTTATATGAAATTTCATGCTGAATCGAATGATAAGTCATTTTTCCTAGATCACTTGTAATAGAAATACTTTCCTTAAATAGCATTTTGACATGCACATATAATATGCACAGTATATATATAGATTCAGATCGTTTCAGATCGAAGCGCCGATTATTTTTGAATTCGGGTGGAATCGTCTATTTTAGGCCCGATTTGGACCTTTACTGTTAGTCACACAAAGCCAGGGATGTTCAGAGGGGGAGTCCAGCCCGGAATACCCTGGCAAATTTTTGGTTAACATTAGTCTATGGACAGATACCCCTAAACTTTGAGAGTGGCAGAAAACCAAAAAAATGGGAGAAAAGCCAAAATACCTCCTCCCCTCCCCTCCCCTCCCCTCCCCTGACACTTTCAAGTCTGGAAATCCTTACACAAAACAGACAATGACTTATGCAATACATAATAGAAAGTTATTTTTATTAAAACAATTCATCAATTTTTTAATACGTCTTTATTTAACACCTCTTCCAATAATATTTGTCACATTATATAAGGAGTAAACAAAAGAGACATTAATTTATAGATTAATATTACTAATGAGACGATAGAGTTCATCGAATTTGTGGATTTGCCTCAAAAACCAGTCGCCATAACGTCGCGCGACTTTCGTGTCTGCGATGTGAATCATATCCTGTCATTCAATACAAATTCAATTAATTATTGAAACAAAGCTTTAATAGCATTAAAACCTTATCGATATAGAAGTCCACATCAGATCCCGACTGAAACTCTCCGTCCAAACCGGACTGTCCTTTAGTCCAAACAAGATTTTGCATTTTGTGTTTAAAACAAAGCAGATTTCGTTTGAACTCATTTTCGGGCAAATCTACAAAAGTGGCCAACTTTTTGATAGGCATTGTTGTGTAGAGTTTCAAATAGGACCTGATCTCCAGCAACGGGTACTGTTGGGCCACTTCATCGCAGAACACCTTCATTTGGTGCTTCCAGGGGTCGGTCTTTGGGGGGTTGGGTGCCATTCCCAATGGGTTGTCGAAACCGCCGGTGACGGGAGACAAGAATTTAGGGCAGGAATGCATGAATACATTCTCGAATTCCTTGAGGTCTCCCCTCTGAAGCTTATGCATAGAGTCCGACATCTTTTCAGTCAATTGAGACAAAACTGTTTCATCGATTCTCTGCGGATGTAATGCCAAACAAATGGACAGAAGTTTATACATCTGTTCCGTCTGTTTCTCAATCAAATCCAATTGGAATGTCCTGTACTGATGGTATATCTGTCGCGTGCGCTGTAAGTACACCAGAATGTTGGTAAAGGTGCGAATGGCGTCGGAGTAGCGCCTCATCATCATATAGGCAAAGCCCACGTAGTAGAATGTGGTCATCTGACAGGCCAGCACTCGGGCGGTGGCCATCATCTGCAGCTGTTGGCGATTCAGATCTATGTTCTCCAATACTTTGATGGCCTGATAGTAGTCGCCCAACAATGAGTGCAAACGCAATAAACCAATTAAACTGAAATAACCGAACATTTTATAGAGCGCTTGGCGTCCGAACTCTCCGGCGACCAGATCTGGATCGCGACCGCTGTTGAACTCTGACAGCTGTTCATTGATATTGGACTTATCTACCAATGAGTGCAATACATTGAGGACTGAGTGCACGTTCCAGACTTTGGGACTGTTCCTCAACTGTTCCACTTCTACTTCAGATAACTTCTGTACTCTTCCTTTGAAAATACTAAACGACTGGAACTGATAGATGAACTCATCGATGATATCCCAAAGCCATTGATTGGGCAGTTCTAAAGCCACGGGTTTTTCTGCGCTTACGATATAATTAAATAAATGGCAGTAATTATAGTACGAATCAAATCGATGGTCAATACTGGGCTGACATTTGGCATAAATGTGTCGGTAATAGAGCTCTTTGTATAGGATGTTGAATATCTGGTTGTCTTCGGGCACGAGTTGTGCCACTTCTGAGTCCTCAGGCCATGGAATCGATGAGTAATAAGTGTCCGACAGTTTGATGAAAGTGTTTTCGTATAAGTTCTTAATGTCGTAAACATTTCGGTCAACGATTGCCTTTTGGAGTAAAACCAGAAAATCCTGAACCAAATCGGGCACTAAATTGTGTTTATACCCGCCGTCCGGTCGCGCGTCCGACGCGTGGGTCGCGTACGAGTCCGCCGGTCCGTAGTTGTACTCCTGGCCAGAGATAGGCACACATGTAATACATATAACAGTAATAATAGCCATGACTTACGTCTTCGTAATCGTCGTAATAGTTGGACATTTCGGATGTGCTCTTCGGTGGCAATGGATTAGTGAATCAATGGTTTACTTACGTAAAGCCCAAACACGTTGTCATCAAAGCATTCAAATGACGTCTCGATTGCCATAAATGACGGCTTTGTTTGCAATCATTGAAAGTTTGACTGAAAACATGTCTTAATTTAATTGAATTAATATTTAAAACTTTTAGTCATAATGTTTGCCAAACAATGACAATCACTTCCAATATTCCGACGAATCAATTGAAGCAATTGTTGGATATATTCCCCAAACGCTTGTCCTTTGCTTTCGCTTACGGTTCGGGAGTTTTTAATCAAAATATTGCCACAAATGAAGAGAAGAGTAAAGCAAATGATTCCAAACCCAAGAATATGATTGACTTAATACTAGTGGTCGACGACTCACAAGACTTTCATTACCAGAATCTGATTAAAAACCGAAACCATTACTCAACTTTAGGGTATTTGGGCTCCAAATGGTTGGCAACAATTCAGGACAGTTTCGGCGCAAAAGTCTATTTCAATACTTTGATTCCAATCGATAACTGTTTAATCAAATACGGAATCATTAATGAAAAGCATTTAATAAACGATTGCATCGATTGGCAGACATTGTATATAAGCGGAAGACTTCATAAACCGGTTTCTGTACTTAAAGACTCCAATTCTCCTGATTTGTCGAACGCTCTGAAGATCAATACCGAGAGTGCACTCCATTCGGCACTTCTTCTACTGTCGGAGACATTCACTGAAGAGGAGTTGTACTCAACGATCGCCGAACTCTCATATTTGGGTGACTTTAGGATGACTTTCGGAGAGGACCGGAACAAAATTCTTAAGATAGTTCGGCCACAGATTCATAATTTCCGAAATCTATATCAACCGCTTATTTGTTCGGAAACATTGAGTAAAATCGTTAATTGGAATCCGAACTCAAGGGTCTATTTTCAAGACTGTTCTCCGAACGCACTCTTATATCACTTGAATTTATTGCCCAAAACTGTTGAGGACTTATTAGCAAAGGAGTGGAACAGTGATGGAGACTTCAATGATATGGACGACCTATTGCTAAGTCTGTCCCACAGTATTGAGTGCAAGACATTTGTTAGGACTGCGATTCAACGCATTGTTCTTAAATCAAGTATTTCTCAAAGTCTTAAAGGAATATTGAGTGCAGGACTTCTCAAATCAATTCGTTATAGCAATAGAAAAGTTATCAAAATGTTTAAAAGCTTTAAATGAATTGAATTCTAGTCAATAAATTTACAATTTTTAGCTATAAATTAAATCAAATCAAATAAAAATTAATAGTCTTTAAAAATATTGTTTTCATTATTTATATTTTTATTTATATAAAATATATTAGACATTAAATCATCCTGTGCCTAATTATGGAGCTAACCAGGTCATGATAAGTGTCTCGTATTGCCGACAGTTCTTTAATTATTACCTTTGCTGATGGGTTCACAAAATGTTTACAAAATCTACCAGGTCTACTATATTTACATTAAAATATACCAAGTATATACGCCGGGAACAATCTTTCTATATAAAACATGTTTAAAATCCAAAGATATGTAAAATTTATAACATGTCTATGGACAGAGTAGCCTAAACCAGGGTAGCCTAAATTCCCCTGAGTTTGAGATTATTCAAAATACCCCCTGACATTAAGATATAACTGTTCCTCAATGACAAAATCACTTGAGACAAATGATAATTACATGTATGTAAATACAGAAATTCTTAATAAAATTAATGGATTGTATTAGTCATTCGGATTATAATTTATTTACTTATTGTATTGTAAATTGATTCAAATTACTGTTCAGTCGGTTTATAACACGTGTGCAAACGAATCTATATACTCCTTTTTCTTAGAGAGCGGAGTTACAAATTGGAAATTAACACATGACTCATGTGACATGAGCTCATGTAAATACAAATTCAATAAAATATCTTTGAAAATGTTGAAAAATCAAAGAAAATGAAATCCCTTCAAATTAAACTTGGTAAATTCAAATATATAAAGTGGAGATCAAGGTTTTGAACCTTTCTCTTAAACCCTTACGGGAGCCTTAAGGGAAGATTTGTTTTTTAAGATAAGGGAAGGGAAGAGTTGTGATATTGTAATAATATTAAATAATTATTTTCTAATACTAATCTACATAAGCATTAGACACAGTTATACAGCTTTTTTTGCTCGCAAAATATCACAGAAATTTCGCAATAAGGGAAAGGCAAAGAGTTTGTTTTGTAAGAGAACGGTTGTGAAGGATTTCTATCAAAGGATTATCAATTCATTTATTACTAATGATTCGTGACTATCACTAATGATAAATAAATTCACATTAAATCAATAAAAGTTTATTAAAAAAATGTCGCTTTTATTGAAATCTAACTCACAATAAGTATTACAGTATAAAAAATTGATTTTATATTTCTTATCGATTACTAAATATCACCAATTTGTATAGCTTCTTCTCTTTTTGAAGTTTTAATAGAAAGAAAACTTTACATTCTAGCACTCACTTTTGGAGTAGTTAACTGTAGATATTCACTAATTGTTGTAATAGTTGCATAATAAAATACTGCAGTAGTAAATATTGAAATGTAATTTCTTGTTAAATTATTGACAATAATTATTAGGGATGTGGAAGGGGATCCAGCACGGAATACCCATAAGCAAAATTTGTGGTTAACATTACTTCTACAGTATGTACAGTCTATAAAAGAAAACCGATCCTCAACTTTAATGTAATGATTTTTCTAATCCTTTTATCAGTTTTAAATTTTTCATATTTTTAAATCTAATAATCTGTTGAACACTTTCCAAATCTCTGCAGAAACTCAAAACTTTGAGCAAAAAATGGAAGAAAAGCTAAAATACCTTACCCTAGCGTTTTGGATCTTCAACATTCCTGATAAATATTCAAATAAATTAGCATAGCAATAGCATAACAATTAGATTAAAATTAAGATTGTTTTCGCATAATTAATCCCTTCCCAACTGTACTTAGGCGAACAATTATTAATCTAAATAATTTTATATTCTCGTTAATTGAGGAACACTTAATGTAAGTAACGTAAAGTAATGGTTACATTCACTTCAGTAATTTTTATTCTTATTTTATAAAAAAAATCTAAAAAAATATTGAAGTTTTAAAGCTTAACATTTGAATAATTCTTGAAATGATATTGAATTAACGATATGACCAATTAATAAGAAAACATACTAACAAAATATTCTAAATAATTTTTAATTCTTCTACTTATTTGTTATAAATTTATATGTTATTTGTTAGAGATATAAATTATATTTTATATTTAATTAATCAACAAATAAAACAAATAAACAATTGAAATATAATTTTAAAATATAAAATGTTAACATCAATAATGAACAACGATTTGTTTGATGACTACAATATAATACAATAAGCGAAAAATACCCAGAATATAATTGACATCAATAGCAATGCATATTTTATGAATTTGTAGTAATAATCATCAGTTCTGAAGTGAGATATCAAAGAGTCCTAAAAAATAAAGATATGTTATTTAGTATTCAAATTATTCACATAAAAAAATTATATTTTTTAAAACAGTTTCAATCGATTCATTCAATTTGTTAACCATTTTTATTACATAAGTTTCGATATCATTCACATAGAGATTATCGCAATGACAAAAGGAATTAACCTGAAAGTTGGTCTATTAATAACATTTTCAAACTGGGAAATGACATACTTAAACAAGAAATACAGTAGTAACTTTTTCTAGAAAACAAAGGACAGTCCATGTCCAAGCTTATTGGATATTGGTAGATAGGTTTTGCGGATTTAGTTGAATTTGAACATAAAAATTCCATTCTCATGTTTTGAAACATGTTCATTTGGTTCAATATTTTGATTATATGTTCCTATTGATAATTTTCAGAAATAGTACTAAACTAAAAAATATTATTAAAGTTTAAATTCACATTAAAACTAGTTTTCAAGTTTGAAAATGTTTTCCTAAAAGGAAATAATGATTTTAAAAAACATTAGAATTAATTGGGATTTTTTGAATTCTATTCGACAGCTTTTCTTAAATATGTTTTTGAAATTAGCTTTTCCTCTATTTGAAGCTAAAACTTATTTAGATTTGTTTTTTAAATTAATTATCACAAGTTCACTCAAATATGATTATATAATAGAGTTGTGAGACGAGAGATAAGTTGCATTTCATGTCTAATTAAACTAATTATTAGTAATCTTCAAACAAACTTTAAACATTTTTATTATAATGAAGTGAAAAATGATTTGCTTTTTTAAAAATACAAACTTGTTTTCGATAACACAAAGATAGATGTGATTTAATCAATTTAATAGTGTTTAATATAATGCTTACCCAACCTCCCTGTTGTTCGATCCAACCTGTCGTGCGAACACATATTGAAAAGCAATCACTTTTTGATGGATTGATTTGATATTTTATAATTCATTCATTACCTGCAATATCGCGATCAACGAAAGCCGTGAACGTATCGATTATAGGGATTATATACTCTGGATGTCCCACTTGGACACTGTCAACAGCCAGTGCTCCAGTTATGGCATACAGAGCTGCAATTCTGGCCCAAGTTATGTCATTTCGAAATAATTCTTGTGATATAAGTTGAAGTATTGACTGAATATCATTAACTGATTTGAAAGAATGCGAACTAATATTACTTAAAACACTTGAATAGAGTTTAGGATAACTTCTTTCGAGTTCAAGTATCAAATATTTTAATTCATTGGCCACAAGACTAGTGCTCCAATCCATTCGAATATTGCACATACTTTTGATTTGTTGTAGATTTAGTCGTTTATGATTGAGTCCTCGTTTTCTTAATTTAAATCTAATAAATCGCGAACACAAACAGTTAGACGTCTTAACGATATGGCTGTGACTCGAAAGCAGTTTCAGACCAATAGTTGTCGACAAATGATTGCTGAATGCGATTCCGACCTGAGATAAGCGGTGTTTCTGTGAATTCAGGTCTAAACTGTCCAAAAGAGTGTTGGGAAACGATTTTCTCACATCTCGGGAACAGTTCTCCAGATATTCATTTGGAGTGATTTGATTCGGATTAATGAGTGGAAGACTATATTTTCGGGGTTTTACTTCAGGCGGACATAAGAGCGAACCATTACAAGTGCTTTTAGTGGTTGTCGTGACTGTCGATTGTGGAAAGACTTGTGAAACAGAATTCAACAAAAGTTCATTTTGTGGTGAATTCGGATACGAAAGTGAATTAATTCTATTTCTTCTGCAAATTTGCTTTTCGTCAGACATTCTCTAATGGTTTGAAGGGTTGGAACGAAAAACAAATAAGTTTTATATCAGAATAAGTGCTCCAATGACTAAAAATACAGATCTGTTTATCAATATTTTCAATATTTATCGCTTAATTTATAAGTTCTGTTCAATACAATGCATACATAGCTGTCAGTTATGCCGTTTCACAATAGCTTTTGAGATCAATTTTGTAAACTTTCTCCAAAAGCAATTCATTTGTTGCGATGCATTCAAACATATTGTAGGCCTAAGCACCTGAACATAGTGTTGATGAATGACAGCACAAGTATATTCTGCAAACACTACATCATGTAATACTAATTATTAAAAAACTGCTGAAATAATGCGTTTGTTTCTAAACAACACGATATAAACACATTTAGTATTTAATAACTATAGCGAACAATATTTTTAAACCCAAACACTATTAGTCTCTGATTCTTATCATACAATACAATGAATAAACTTAAAAACACTATATTTTGTTAGAATCAAAATATTCTCTTGAGTTCACCGCTAAACGAAATATTGAGTAAAACCTATGTAACAGTTGTTTGACGAGAATTCAATGCTTTCTCAAAGATGTAAATCTGAGAGCAGTTTAAAACTAATATTGCGAGAGTAGAGTAGCTGTACTTAGATATTAAACCTATTAAACTGGTTCTCTACCCATCATTTCATAGCTGCTAACTCTTAAGACATTAAAAGGCCGGCAATGACCCAACAATTCATTATTTTACACACTTTTCATGTTTACTCACATAACTTATGCACACTTTTCAATATAATGTTATCTAAAACTCTTAAATCATTTCGATTTTGTATGGATTGAACTCCAAAACCACTTACTGAAGAATTGAATTGTTTTGTTAATTTTTATTCTATAGTACTATTTTAATGTTTATTTATAGGATTCCTTAACGTAATATCAAATATTTATTTGTTTAAAACTTAAAAAACAACATTCTAGTATTTCCAAAACTTCAATAAATGTCAATCATTTGATTTGACAACACTTTAGTGATTACTACGCCTGTGATGTTTGTGTGTTTTCGATATCCAGATCTGACCACTGCATCAAAATCTTAATGCAATTGTAAACAAATATTTCAAATTTTCTTTCGGCGCCATTTTTAGAATATTCTATCAAATTCTATCTAAATTACCAGAATTTTGTCAAATTCTGTTAAATTCTTGCAGAATTAATTGTGAAATGGCCAATGACCTCAAAGTCAGGGGGTATAGGGTACTGATAAGAACCACAAAATCACAGGGTAAGCCACACTATAAGGTGGGGAACTAAATCGTCTAATTCTTACAGAATTTAATTAAAAATGAAGTAATTTAACAGAATTTTGACTAACCCTTCAAGAATTTAACAGAATTTGATAGAAATTAGGCAAATTATGATGAATTCTCTTAGAACTTAACAGAATTTGACCTAATTTAGCAAGAATTTGATAAAATTCTGTTATTTTTCAAAGAATTCAGACAGAATTTCACAGAGAAATCCAAAAACGGCGCATTTGGAGCCGTTTTTTCAAAATTTTTAGCTGGAGGATCTCATTTTTCCTTCATAACAAGTAGTATTTTGGTTATTTTCGGAGACAGAGGGAATTTTGACTGTACCCCCACTCCAAACACATTGGCCATCCCTAATTAATTGCAATTCTGTCAAATGGCGTCATTCCCTTGAGGTTAGTTGAGCATCACTTGCACAGTGTTGACGGTGCCACCTCAAAGTTGTGCCAAAAACGTATGATTAAAAAAAATGGTGGAATGTCAAGAAACCTATGCACATCGATAGAGGAGGTCATTTTGAGTATGGCATTTCTTTGCAAAATTTCCTAAACCTTGGCATGTAGTTGCTAGAGGGCGCTAAAATATATAGTTTAA
>JAQFXN010001836.1:0-14072 GCA_034693365.1 Liacarus xylariae
GTATTGGTTTAATTGCTTTCTGCTGAATGAACATTATCTCCTGTATTGGCTCTCTATTATAATCTTTTAAATAAATTCAATAAACAAATATTTCTTAACTTAGAACATTCAAATGGTAGATAGATAACACAAATGAGCATAAGGAACGTTTATACTTGCACAGTAATTTAGTGTAGATGTATATGAAGTGCAATTAAACGTTACTTGTGTTCATTTATGTTATTTATTATCATTTGAATCTTAGAATTCTTAACTCATTAAACAAGTTTTCTTAACTCTATTGGAGAAAATAAATTCATATATATTTGAAATCATTTTGCTATAACCGTCGAATAGTATCAAAGAAAAACTAACTTACGTACTGTACAAAAAAATATAAATTTACCACTTTTTACCAATATTTAACGATTTTTAATGAGTTTTAGGTTAAAAATTCATAAATAAGCTAATTTTGAGCGATAAAAACATATTTATCTACACGTGATTTATCCGTGAATTAAATTCCACTACAAATAAAAATTGAAAACACTTTATAACCGTAGAATAGTATCAAAGAAAAACTAACACGAATAGTACAAAGCTCATTAAAAGCATTAAAATAGTGGTCAAAACCAGTTTACTTAGTGCTTTGTAATACTACAGTAATTGTAACAGTAATTATACAGCAAAGCATCGAGATATTAGTAATTTCAAATTACTAATTTGTAATAAATTTTGCGAAATATATTTGGTTATATACAGTATATGGCCGTTACTATCAATACTAATCGTGTCAACCAATCATTCTAATCAACTAAATGGCTAAACTACATTGTATAATCCATTGTCAATGACCGTTATGGTAAAAAAGGCTGGATTATGTCAAGTTGTGTGTTATCAACCGATTGTTGATGTCAACCAGTTTCTCATTCCAAACCCATGTAATTTCATGTAGAAATCTTATCATTGATATCAAGTGTACTAGATAAATTGTTCAACAGACAATATTTAAAATGAAGGTTAGACTGTTTCAGAATAAAATATTACTTTGTCAAAGATTTATTAGAAAATAAATTTAAAACTATTTAAAATCAAGAAACAATTACAGAAAATACACTAAATTAGTATCACAGTCAATAATATGTGATCTATTTTTCAAAAAACAATCTATGCAGTGAAAGAGAAAGGGAGTTATGACACGTTCATAGCTCTCTATGCGAGATATTGTCAAAATGCAAAATGATAAATTAAGGGTATTTGATTGAATATTTATATAAATAAGTTTATGGTTTATTCAATGTTGTCAACTACCGATTGTATCAACCAATTGACTGAATTGTTACAGGTTGATACCAACGATCATGTACTGTACTAACACAAATAGTGTGATATTTAATGTCGAGTTGATATTGATTAGTAGTGAAATACTACTAGAATTTGAATTAAATGTGAAATTGAGTTTAGTTTTTAGACAAATAAAAATTATATTTCCTATTAAAACAGTAATAATCTTTTTGAACATTCAAATAATTTCTTAATAATTTAATCTCTTAATCCAATAAATTACAATACTATTAATTTAATCCCCAAATAATTTTCACCATCCTAGCTCTATATCGCCAAAATGCAAAAAATTATACCTGACTAGTGTGTTGAATTTTTGAGCTAAAATCAATTTTTTAATTTTTACTCGACTCCAAAATATGTTTTACTTTATTTGTTTTTACATTTGATTAAGGCCAAACCAGGCCTCTGCTCATCTCTACTTATCAGTAACGGTCGATCAGAGGATGTATTTTAGTGACTCCGTTTCGTTTTGAAATGGTTTAATCTCCCAATGAAATCCGATGAGTCCCCCCCCCCCTCATTATTACCTCATGGTCTAAATATCTTAGTACAGTTCCAGCCATATTATAGATCAGTTTTATGATGTAATGAAGGATTGTAGAGGGGCTAACTTATCAATGGACAATGGGGTAGCCAATATACCCTGAAAAATCAACAAAATGCCCCCCATGTGAAGAAAAAAAGAGCAATTCTGAGAGAACTGCACTGAAGATGCCGTGTTTGGAATATTCTGTAAAATTCTTTATATCTCAGAAAAATACCAGAATTTTGTATAATTGTTGCTAAATTTGGTCAAATTGTCAAATTGTGGTAAATTCTTACAGAATTATTCATATTTTGCATAAATTCTGTCAAATTCTAGAAGAATTAGTTAAAATCCTGTTAACTTAACAGGGTTAAGTTACGTTATTTTTAAGTAAATTCTTTAATGTCCTTTTGATTCTTGAAATCAATATCTCGTCACACCTTTACGTAACAATAGTTGTGAATGAAATATAAATACATTCCATAATCACTCCATAACTGACGTCTAAATTATGCGTTTTTATGACTGTCTGTCAATTACAGTAAATTGGGTTCATTTCGACCAAACTATGAACGAGGGATAGAGTGAACGCATGTTTAACATCACGTTATTCACTGTTCACTACAAACAATAACGCCTTAAAGTAATGGATAAAAAATGTATTAAAGAAAGTAAACAAATATTTGTCAAATGTTTTGCTTTCTTTAAAACATTTAATAATTAATACATTATTTGAAAAATTGTTATTTAATTTTGATTTTGAAGTTTAATATTAAGACTTGAATTACATATTAATTGAAAGCAAATCATTGATTGTATTAATTGCTGAACGAAATGGAAAAACAACTCAAAGAGATATCAAATGAGGCGTAAGTTCTTGTTTCTAATCAGTTGTCTTCACTTTTTCTTTAATTTAAGTTTTGTTTTAAAGTCTAAACAATCAAAAAGTTTCGGGTTTTCTATGCGTCGATAAAAACGGCTTATGTTTGACCGGTATTTGCCTTTAATTGAGTTATTATTAAATAATGAATCGATTATTTGATTGAATGTATAGCCAGTGGTGAAGCAAATGAGAGGAGCAGTGGAACCGTTGCCACAATTGCACAGTTGGCTCAAAAACTAGATTCACATAAATCTCCTGTCATTTGCATTGAATCCGATAAGAGGTTTGAAATTTTACAAAAATAAATGTTTTGCTTAAAAGGTTTTAATTGAAATTTTTGTATTTATTTGAAGAAAAATTCTGATTAAGAGTACGAATGAAATAACGACTGCTATTTATAAAACAACTTAATAACCATTTAATTAACTCATTCATCAAACAAAACAATAGAGTTATGAACTCATTATAATTGAGTGAAATTTTTTTTATTGATATTTATATTAAAAGAAAATTTCTGAACCACTGATTCTAATCATTAGATTCTCTGTACTCAACAAAAAATTATATAATCAATGGTTTAATAAACAAATTTCTCTTTTTTTTAATAATTTTAAAATTGATTATTCAATTAATGAACAGTTTATCGGTTTATAATAAATTGAAACCAAATGTTATGACAAAAGTAGAAATAGATTTGATTTTTATTGCGAAAAATTAAGTATCAGTTGTGAGACTAGTTATGAACAGTTATTTAGTTTTTGAACATAAGTTTATTAATGAAATAATTATATTTTTAAAAAAACCTAACTTTTTATTAATTAATAATAAAATCTATTTATAATAAAAGTGATACTTAAGTACATTTTGTTATGAGATTCTTGTATTAAAAACATTTAATTAAAGCAAAGATAAAATAATTAGTTTGTTGTGTCCTTTCTTTTGGCACTGAATTCTTAATTAATTGAAACTATTTTTTTGATTCATTTATTTATTTCATATATAAAATGACGATTAATTGGAGTTTTGTTTTAATAATAGTTAAACACAATTAATAAACTATACATTAATTAAGTTCTGTATTGCACCTCAATATAAGGCTGTCATCCCTGACAATTGCGATAAAATGTCGACTTTTCTTCGATATAAATCAAGTGATTCATCATTTGTTCATTCAATTCATCGATTATTTTCTGCGACTGATTTAAACGCCTCTCGTTCTCATGGAATCCGTCCTCCATTTCTGTGATTAACACAATATAACAAACCATTAGTTTTATTCAATTATTAACAGATTTTTAATTCATTTAATGTATGCCTTGAAGTGTTCCGAGTTTTTGATTTGCATTTTCGGCCAATTTCTTAGCCCTTTCTCTCAAATTCTCTGCCCTTTCTTTGACGGCACCACTGGCTCTGGCTTTGTCGTCCAGTTTTCGTTGTGCTTCGTTAAACCTCTGCTCCAAATCTCGTGCGGCCTTTGAATACATTGGTTTTAAGAATGCAATTCTATAAAGTGATGTCAAAGTGAGTCAACAGCCCATACCTGGTCGGCGTCCTCTGCATTCTTGGCCGCAATGTTAGCCTCGTTGTCTGCTTTTCTCATTTCGATCTCATTTAACGCGAATTTCCTCTTCAGGTCATCCAAACGCTTCTGTAAGTCACTTATTCCCGAACCGGCCTTTTCCGCATTGACTGCCGCGGACTCCGTCTCGCTTTCGATCTTTTGTTTGTATTGAATAGAATTTTTAATAAAGCAATTTTACTTTCTTTCATTAGAAATGTAATACTTGTCCTAAATCTCCGGTCGCGCTATTAATATCTCCATTAGCCTTAGCAATGGCTGCTTCGGCCGCCTTCTGTGCCGCCTCTGCCTCCTTGAGTGCGTTCTGCACCTCCTCCGCCTGTCCCAGTATTCCATCAGCTCTTAGTCTTAAAAACAGTTATTTTAATAATTTGTGCCATTAATAGGAATGTATATAAACTAATTCTAATCGATATATACTTCGCTCTGTCGGCCCTATCCTTAAGTCGGTTAGCATTCGCCAGATCTCCTGCCGTTTCCATTAATATCTTTGTGATGTCTGTCAGTCCAGCTATGGTTTCATTGATCTGTTTGGCCAACTCCTGGATCTGTTCGGGTTTGAGTGATATTTCCAATGCCAGACATTCTTCAGCCATTGTGCGTATTTCTGCAGGACGTGAGGCCTCTTCTCCCAGAAATGTTTCGATAGCGTCGAGCAGTTGTTGAACTTCAAGAGTGGTTTCTTCGGATGTATTCTTTGCAGCGATAGCTCTATCGTATGCGGCCTTCGCTTCCCTTAAGGCTTCATCTGATTTAAGTCGCGCTTCGATTATGTCATTCAACTCTTGTCTCGCATTCTTCTCCTTCTCTTTGAGAACTCCATCGGCTTTTTTGGCTAAGTCTAGCGCATTGTCTGCTTTAGTAGTGGCGCCTTCAGTACAGCTCAAACCACCACATTTGCCACACCCGGCGCCTCCGCATAGTGTGTCACATGTGCTAACAGTTCCCCTGCCGTCACAAACCAATTCATTAATATTCGGTATTTTGTCCTCTAATAGAGTTATTTGTCGGGATATGTCGTTAAGCGATGCCTCGTTATCGCCGAGAGAGGCGTTATAACGTCCGGACACCTGATCCAGCAGTCGTTCCGTTTGTCGTCGTTTACGTTCGGACTCATAGAGCACAGGCATTGTCTCTCTGATGCGCTGTTCACTGGCTCTACTCCTGCGCTGAGCATCTCTGGTGATATTGAAGGCGCCCTCGACATTGGCCTCTTGTAGTTTAGTCGCGTTCTCCCGAAGAGCGTCCGCTTGGAATTGCAGGTCCTGTGACTTACGTCTCAAATCAGTTAAGGCCAGATTCGCCGCTAATATTCTTTTGTTAATTGAGTCCATTTGGGTCTCAAAACCAGTCAAAACAGTCTGAGTTTCGGTTAAGTTTCGTCGCAACGCATCGATCATTTCCTCAATCATTCCAATGTCTGCTTCAGTAATGTTCTGTCCCTTAAGTATTGACTCAATTTCGTTCAAACTGTTCTCAATAGTCGTGAATTCATTAGTATAGGCACCGGTAGTTCCGGTTTGTTTAATACGTCGCACGGAGTCTAATAAGTGAAGCGTATGGTCTTTCAAAGTACTGATAGTTGTGTCCCAATTGTCAAAGCACTCGCCACAGGGATCACAATGCGGTGCTTTACCAGTGAATCCACGCGCACAGCGGTCACAACGCGGGCCAGAAATGCCATCCACGCAAACACAGGAGCCATTGTTTCTCTGACATTGAAGTGTTGCAGAACCGGAAGGATTGCACTCGCATTCTATCAAATAATTTCATTTAAAACTTTGCCTTAAAATTGATTTTTAAGAATATATTTCAACATTTAGTCTAACGATTGAATCAAATTCTTCAGAAACTCATTCAATACTTACGATAGCACTGGACTCTGGGATCGCCCCAATAGTTAGGTTGACATTCGTTACATTTGCGCCCCCCGTGTCCGGGTCTGCAATGGCACTGACCATCAAATTCATTGCACTTCAAAGTATAAGAGCCCTGAGGGTCACAATCACATGCCTCACAGCCCTCTCCGCTGGCGATCTTCCAGTGATTGACAGCACATCTGTCGCACGATTTGCCCAATACGTTGGGCAGACAGGGGCACTGTCCTGTTAGTGGTTCACAGGGACCGGCAGAGGGGTCAGTACCTAATGGATTGCACACACATTCAATGCACTGCTGTCGGGCCGCTTCGCCCCAAAAGCCTGCTTTACATGTCTCGCAATGAGCGCCGGCAGTATTGTATAAACATCTCAAACAGTCTCCAGTCCTGGCGTCACAATTTCCCGACTGAGCGACGTCTATATTGTTGTTGCACTCGCATTGACGACATTCCCCTCCAGGGATTGCCGGTTCGCCGAAGTAATTGTTGTGACAGCGATCACAACGTTCTCCCGTATATCCAGTCATACAATGACACAACACATTTTGGGAACGGGGGTCGAGATCACAGGACTCGGCGTGACTCATACCACTGCCTGTAATGCCAGGACAGGGACAGGCTCTGCAAGGAATCGACACTTCGTTGACCAGTAAAGGATTGCCATAATAGCCGCGTTCGCATCGCTCACAACGCGCACCAGTAGTCCACTCCCGACAGTTGATGCAAACGCCAGTCTTGGAGTCACACAACTCCGTGTGTCCATTGCAGTCACAGCGCTGGCAATTGGGATAATTCCAAAACCCGGGTTGACATTCATCGCATTGTCGGCCATAAGTCCCGGGTCGACACTTGCACTGACCTGTCTGTGGGTCACAGAAGTTGTCCAGAGATCCAACGCTATGACAATCGCAAGCTATGGATTGGAAATGAGTTAAAGTAATTCAATTAAACACATAATTGTCATACGTTTGCAGCCTTCGGGACCGAAACCATAGAATCCTGCTTTACACCGATCGCACTGTCGACCCAACACATTGGTTTTGCACTGGCAATGACCGCCTAAGTTATTGCAGACTGTGCTCACTGAACCGGTCGGATCACAATTACAGCCTATTTTGAAATTCATTTTATTAAAACTCGAAATAATGTGAATTCATAGCCACACATACCGTAAGCGCCGCCAAACACATAGAACCCAACGCTATATAAATATTTACGGCATATCTCCGGCGGATCCACAGATCGTGAGACAGAATAATAAGCAGAACCGCAACGGAATCTTTCAAATTCTTGTTTTTTGTATTCATTTATTTGGTTTCCTTTAAAGAACGGAATGTTTTCAATTCGAGGTATTATTACGACCTAAAGGACAATAAACACTATATGTTATGATTGAATGCAATTACTATTGATTTGTTATATAGAAAGCCAACCGAATCGATGAGTATAGAAGCGGTCTCTCTGTCCACTGTTCTGTCGTATTGATTGACTTCGAGTCGAATCTTATATTGTTTTCCTCTTTCGAGACAAATATTTTCTGCGACAACATATCGATCGGTTGAGGGCAAGGATATGGTCCTAATGTCGTTCTGAGGCGATGTCTTATTGCAGGGCCCGCGCGGATCCACTGGATATGGCCTTTCGATGACAACCCTGGCCTCCTCCCACTTTCCCGCTAATTGAGGCTCATATCTGATCACAATATCGTACTCAAGTGTTTCCGGTATGTCTGTGACGTCGAACTCAAGTCTAGTGCCGGGAAATACTCGCATAAACCCGAGACCAGTCCAAGTGGCCACTCGATCGCCGTGTGGTTCACGCGGTGTCATCTGTGCGTCCGGCGATCCTTTGGACAGTTCTGCTTCGTAGACAACATAATCGAGGAAAGGGGCAAAAAAGCTTTGGTCGGGTGTATCACAACGTCTTCCGGTGACGTGAGGTCTACACTTGCACTGACCCGTCCCGATGTCACAACTGCTGTCATAAGAACCTCCCGGATCACAGTCGCACGCTTTACAGCCCTCTTCGTCAGCACTCAGACCATAATAGTCGGGCTTAACGTAAATAAGAATTGCATTAAAGAAAATGTTAAAAATATTTTATTAGTTTTTAGTAAACTTACGGCGCATTGATTACAATCCCTTCCAACGACATTGCGTTTGCAAACACACTCACCGGTGTATACATTACAGCCCAAATTGCCAACTGTTCCGAACTGATTGCAAGTGCAGGCTTTGGAAAAATATTATAGGTTTAGGTTATAATTTATAGAACTTATAAAACTGTAGTCTAAATCTCAATATTATGTAATCAATACATACCTTCACATCCCTCTGGATTGGATTCAACGAAATTCCAGAATCCGGGTAAACACCGGTCACAACGTCTTCCCTCGACATTCTTCTTGCAGTGACACTTCCCCGCTTCCAATCCTGACATTTGATCCGTGTGTTCATCGCATAGAGCGTCGTCGAGAGACCCGCGCGGATCGCAATCGCAGGCTATGAACATATATTTGTTAGAATCAGATATATATTCGGCTAATAATCAAATGTATGCCTACGTTGACAGGCATAGGGGTCTTCTATACGTCTGCCCGGATCTCTATAGAAGTATGGTTTGCACTGTTCACAGTTGCGACCCATTGTGTTATGTTGACAGTCGTCGCACACACCACCGCTCACTTTACCCGTGGCCTCATATACGGCCGGATCGAAGTGACATCGAGTCGCGTGACTGTTGCAGTTACAGCCTATTAGACAATACAACAAATGGTGATTAGTTGGGCCACAAATGGCACCCGAATTAAAAGATACTGCAATTACTTTTGCAGGCATTGGTGTTGCGGCCAATGGCCGGTTTCCATGGGATGTCGTGATGGAAGTCTTCGCATTGTTCACAATTGAGACCTTTGGTGTGATGTGTGCACTCACAGCGCCCGTACACCATATCAGGTATGGTCTCCTGTCCGGGCTCTGCAATACATCTGCTCGCGTGGCCATAACAAGAACAACTGCCTCTGACCACCATATCGTATATGGAATAGTAGTACTTCTCCTTAATCTCCTCGCGCGGGTCCAGTATATTATCGCCCAAATTATGCAATTTTGTAAAATTGATCCTCAAGTTTGTCATCTTAAGTAAGTTTTGTACTTCAGGACTGTAGGGGTCGTCGATTCGGATGTTTGGCGGCAATACTCGGAATATCACTTCGCCTTCAGTCGAAGGTTCGACACCCGAATAGTGTGAATCACACACGACATCACTTATCTTAGTTCGCGGTCCGACAGGAATTCCAGGGAAAGAGTCGATGCAGTCATAGGCAAAGTATTGGTAGACATTCCACGTGCGGCCGAAGTCATGAGATCTTTCGATTAGCATAGCTGAGGGACGAAACGTCTTGAATGTAATGATCAGATGAGTGAAGTGAAACTCGGCCTCTAAGTCGAACTGTAGGCTCACGTGTTCGACCCCGTTCTCCGCCTGCCACCAGTTCTGCTTCCGCTTCCGTCCAATTCTGTGCCCAAAACACAATTAAAGGCTTATAATTATTGGCTCAGTATTGGACACAAAGCTTGCAAACCTTTGAACTATATTTTCGATTCCGTGATAGAGTCGGGGATTGTTTTTGTTTTGTGGTCTCGAATCGCAATAAAAGCATTTCTTCTTCTCTTTCAGATGACTTACTATACAATACCTCTCCATCTTCTGTACACCACATGTTGAGGAGGACAGCAGCTTATCTTCCCTACCGATCAACAGATTTCCTGTCGCCGGATAACAGGCCTGCAGTTCATCACAACGACCCGAACCATAGATGGCTAATAGAGAGGCAAACAATTCATTTATTATATTGTTTTGAAATTTGTATTTATTTTTATCAAAAATTAAGGTTTTGTTCAAAATTGCGTTAAACAATAAAAAAGAAGTATCGGTTCAATGGTATGGCTCTACCCAAAGGGTGGCGGTCATCGGTCGGGTATCTTATTAAATCAGTTCCGTCCCATTCTTCCTCCTGTCTTCCTGTTTCATAGGGTGGGGGAAGTGTTGTTCCGTCCAAATCTGGATCGTATTCTCGTGTCCTATTGGTAGACCAGTGCCACGTCCTGTTCTGCCAGAGTATTGGGGTCTGGAATGACTGGCCGTTCACAGAACCAGAACGACTTGTTCCAACACTTGTGTTACGCCGTGTCTGATATGTATAACTGCCGCCCCTGTAGTCAGGACTCGATTGATTACTCAATAGCGCGTCAATTGATGTCGAAATGGAATGTCTGGACGGGAGTTGTGAATCATCTGAAGTGTTATAAAGTGATTCATAACGTCGACGGAATGATGTATTCGTTCCGTTTCGCGGAGGACTTGGAGTTCGAGTGATATTCTGTCGCCGATATGTCCGACGATATGTCGGTTGTTGTGAACCACTGTTTTGAGTCGAAACTATTGATCAAACGTTCAATTGATTATAGAACCGATGGCCACAACTCATCCAACACTTTACCTCTTCTTCTTGAGTTCCAATCAAATTTTGGCGGTTCTCGAGTCACCTGTTGTTGGCTATTATCGAAATACGAGCCCTCGACAATCGGCGGGTTCTGTACATTTCCCGGCGCTTCTAATCCTTGTATTTCATTGAACGCAACAACAATTAGTTTTGATTCCAAATAAAATATTTTGGAATACAATCCGTCACCGATTGGTTAAAATTGATGATTACATCACTTAATGCCCGAATCCTTCACCAGTTATTAGTTTAAGTAGTTTTTAAGAAGTTTTCTATAAAAGTGTTGTTTTTTTGTAAATTTTATTTAAAGCTTACCATTAAATTGGTTTTTAATTTGTTGTTAGATTTGCGACAATTTTTATGTTAAATTTTTTTTATTAATTTTAATGATTCGTTTGGATTATATGTTTGATTGAAGTTATTATTAAGAAATCAATGTTTGATTTTGACTCCATTTGATAATTCTTCGATTAAGTTATTCAACGATTTCTATAGTATTTATTAGTCAAAAGTTAATTATCTGTTAAGAACTTTTCAAACAACTAATTGAAGTATTTTTCTTCAATTAATTGTTTTGATATAACATTATGAAAACCGCCACCGATTTAGATATTAGATCGCAATTACAATTTTTTTATTGTTATTAATTAAATGAATTATTTTTAAAAATAAATTTCATTTATGGTTACAATTGATAATAGAATTCAAAGAATTTATAATCAGTATAGAAATGCTGCTGTCATACCATTCCTGTCCTCATCGAATCTCCTCTCTTCTCTATATCTCGATCTCTGGCATGAAATTACTGTCGAAACAAAAATAATAATTAATTTAAATTAAATTCTAAATTAAAGACAATTCAATAGCTTTTGTTTAATAACTTCTAAATGGCTTTTAATCCGACAAAAGTTTTTTTTCTAAATAATATTTCTAAAATGGTATTCTATAAGCTTCAAAATGTATTTATTATTTGTGTAAAATAATTTGTACTTTTGACTCTATTCTGTTTCTTCAGTTCACACTGGTGCTTTTTGTATAATAATATTTATATATTAATACTAATTGTTCAACTTTTAAAAATAAATGAATAAATAAAAAATATCTCCTGCAAACTTTTTGAGATAATTGTCTCAAAATACTCCCACTTATCCCCCCCTGACTCGGTCTACCTTGGCTACCCCTATGGTATGGTCAATGAAAGGTATAGCCAAAACACCTCCCTGTCTCCGAAAATGACCAAAATACCCTCCCACGTGATGAAGAAAAAAGAGGACACTTCCAAAAATCTTGAGAATAACAATTCCGAAGGTGTCTTTTTGGAATATTCTGTAAAATTGTGTCTAAATTCTTTGAAAAATAACATAATTTTGTAGAATTCTTGCTCAATTTGGTCAAATTCTGTTAAATTCCTAGAGAAATTTATGATAATTTGCCTGAATTCTGTTATATTCCTGCAGAATTAGTTGGAATTCTGTTAAATTACGTCATTTTTAATCAAATTCTTCAAGAATTTGTCGATTGCAAAATACTCCACCCTATACCCCTTCTTGTGATTTCGAAGCTCTTATCAGTACCTTATACCCCCTCTGACTTTGAAGTCTTTGACAATCCCTACTCATAACTTAATTGTAAATTATTTTCATACTATGTGAATAGGTTAAGCATTTTAATTGAAAATATGCTTATCTTGTGTTTTCAATTAAGCATAACATTGAAACTGTTTTAATGAAATACAACACTAATTTGTAGATATGGACATAGGATATGACATCCGATATGTATTTAGATTTGTAAGCATGTAATAAATTCTAATGAGAATATGAATTTATTTAACCTATTAAAATAACCTCACTTGATTGGAATTTGTCCTTGCATACAAATATAATATAATATCGAATATATAATATTTAATATTCAATAATATAAATTACAAAATTCTCTAATACAGGATATTCTGAGAAACATACTAATATTATTAAATTAGAAAACATCAAGTTTATTTATTAGTAAAGTAAATGATCATTAGAATCGTTTTATATGTAATTCTTTTGAATCTGCACACACTACTTCTTAATTTCGTTTAAATTCACCCACATTAAAAAAAATCAGTATCTATTTGTCTTCCACTCCCTGTAAGTTAATGAGAACTCGTAAAAATAATAAAAATGGTATCAATTAAGATTTTAGGTATTGATGTCTACATGTGAATCAGTACATTGAAGACAGAAACAATGGCAGTATCTCTAACTCTTTAATGCACTCTAGAGGTTAGTGGAGTCCCACTGAAGCAGTGGAGAAGTTCAAGTATATGTTGTCTGTTCACGGGTGAGAACAAAAGTGAAGCTGAGATTGTGGTGTCAGAATCGCCAATGCATAGAACTCTCGCACAATTGTGACGAAGAAAATGCTCAGCAATGTTGTAAAGTTAGCGGTATCAAGTTTAAATCAAATGATGTCCCCGATAGGGTTGGCAAAATACAAAATATTTTTTGAGACTGTATAATACAATGTCTGTCTTGTATTATAAAAAATTAGTTCAATAATACTTTATTTATTTAAAAGAGCATTTATTATCTTAAATACATTATTTTATATCAATATCCGATCCAAATCAGATTCTTGTCAAAATTCAATAAAAAATAATTTTCAATAATTGAAATGATACACAGAATAAAAGATTGTACTACTTTAGCAATACTATTAGTATTAAATTGAATAGTTAATAGTTTTCTACATTAAGATTAGAGAATACCAATAGGAGAGCATAACAAGAATACTCACTTGTAAAGAAGAAAAAACAAATTCCTCCAATAGAATTTTACAGAATATTCTAAAATTGTTTCTAAATTTTTAGAAAAATAACAGAATTTTGACAAATCGTTGTTAAATTTGGTCAGATATTGTTAATTTCTTACAGAATTCATCGTAATTTACTGAATTCTGTCTAATTCTTTACAATTCTTGCAGAATTAGTCGAAATTCTGTTAAATTGTAATTTTTAAAAAATTCTGCAAGAATTTGAAGATTCCAAAATATCCCCTATAACTTTGTAGCTCTTATCAACACATTATAGCCCACGACTTTAGTTATCCCTAAATGAGAAACTTTCCCATAGATGGCATTATAAAAATACAATGTATGGCAAAAATTCATTTTGTATAATACAAGATGTAATATACAATTTTTGTATCGCTGCCAACCCTAGTCCTCACTCTAGCCCCGACTCTCACCTATTATAGGTCATTATAATAGTCATGATTATAATGAAGTTAATATAGTTATGGAGTGTTTTATTTTCTCCGAAAACTCTAAAAAATCAATTCAAAATTATTGTTATCTTCAATTAGACTTAATAATAGCCCATTAATGCCAAGA
>JAQFXN010001837.1:0-14072 GCA_034693365.1 Liacarus xylariae
TAGAAAAAAAGAGGAGTAAATCATTGGCAAAATCATAGAAAATACTCAATTATATCAAATAAAAGTTAATAAACTTATAAAACAAATATTTAATTTAATAATTTCACGACTCTATGAAAAAGAGAGAAATAAGTGCTCAATAGATGAAATATTTTACTGTGATTTAAATCAATAAAAACTAAACTTATTTGATATTAAAGCGTATTTTAAGTAATTTCTCTCAATTTGTTTAAATGTAAACAATTTTGAAATTGATTTTTCTTATTTGCTTTTACTGTAAAAGTGTTTTATTTATACTTTACTTTTGACTTTTGGACAATTTTTTGATGTAATTTTTTATCCCAATTACCGTAATATAACTTATTTAAAATCGTTTTAGTATTACCGGTAAAAACAATTTTATTTAAAATTTTGTGCCTTTTATTGTAAAATAAATAAAAATCGTTTCAAATTAAGATTTTTAATAAAAAAAAAAAAAATTTATTAAAATAGTTATAGAAATGATATAAATATTTATAAGAATATAAATCTTATGAAACAGTTTTACTTAAATTAGTGAAACCAATGCCAACACAAGTGGCCACAACTTTATTGGAACCGGTTTTATACTCCTCTTCGATGTCTTCATTAATTTTCTTTCTATTGGTTTCCAATTTAAAGGTCAAATCAACGAATGCTTTCAAATGTCTAAACAATTGTATTGAATATGGAGTCAAAGGTCCGAATTCTACTTTTGAGAGATCTCTTGGACTGAAAGCCATGAAAAGTGCAGCCAATCCTTGATTTAATGTATCCACAGCTCCGCCGCGATATATGTCGTTCAGTAGCGCATGTGTCGCCTCTTTAGCGATCTCTTCGGCCACGGCTTCCGTCTCTTTGCCCGAACCCGAGGGATGAGACACTGAATCGCCGGTATAGAAGACACCTGTAGTCGTCTCGGCCCATAGCGAGAGGCCAAAGCCCCTGGATTTGCCACTTTTGGGTCCTTTGAGGTGATCGGTGTATATATAGATATCGGGAATGTATTTCAATAGAATTCCTTTCGCTTCCGAAACCATTCGATTAGCCATTTGTGGCGAAACTCGTGTCGCGAAAGCAATTCCTCGAACTCTTTTCACTTTTCCCGAATCCAAGCACTGAATCGGTCGCAAAACTCGCCGAACGGGAGATTTAAATACAACACAACCCCCGCCTTCAGGGGGTAGTCCTCGACTCAACACATTTATTTGCAGATCTGAGTCATCAGTGAAACCATAAAATCGTTTGACAACAGAAAGCGAAGAGTTTTTGATTGAGTCGACCGACGGATCGATTCTATCGTTTGTAATACCCGTGAGTTTGGCCTCAATCGGGTGTTTGCAGAACGGACTCAACATCAACAACAGTTCCAAAGCGTAGGCAATACTCCTGTCTCTCCCGCAGTCGTGTTCAATGAGACCCCCGTATAGTAATCCGGGTTTGAATTGCAATTGAGTTCCCCTTTCGTCGACATAAATGTTGGAACCGTTGGTCACTTTCTCTATAAGTCTTAATAAATTCATTTCCGACTCATTCAGACCGCAGTCCATGTGTTTGGCCCTAATATTGCGGACACGCATTGGTTTGGCCGTCAGTATAGATAAGACCAATCGCTGTCGCAAACAATTACTGCCCTCGAAGTCCAATACACTCATTGCTCACCTGATTGTGCTTTACTTAACACTAAATAACATTACGTTTAATAATTTAAATGTGTTTTCAATTAGTTTTTTAAATGCATTTTTCAAAAGCAATGCTTTTAGTCATTAATTAATTACGTTTTCATTGATTTTAAATTAATTAATGAAATTTGAATTTAATTTCAATTAAAAGTATTTAAACTTTTTATTCAATGAAAACCATTAATAAAATTATATATATTTTTGATAAAATATTATAAATTAAATTAAATATTGTTTTTTATAATTATATTAAATAAATTCATATATTATTGAAATACGTTTTTTATGTGTTGTTTAAAGTCATATCAAAGTTTATAAAGGAGTGGGAAATCGGGTTTTCGGGAAATTAGGAGAAACTTCTGGAAATGTATACAAAAAACATTTAAATATAAATCCAAAGCCAAAGACAACACTCTATATGTGAGCACATGTTAAGTGCCTTTCAATGCGTTTCTCCCATTCATTCCCATTCAATACATTGCATCAGATTTACGCTTAAACTCAAAGCAAATCATTTATTGTTTAATTAAAAAAAACTAACTTTTAGTTTATATTTTTTTTTATTTCAATCAAAATTAACACTAAATTAATAACTAATATATAATTAAAATGTTGTTCACAACAATTGGCAATTCCTGTCTTCGACTGACAAATAAGACAACAATTAGTAAATTGTCTTCAATTCGTCGATTCAATCAATTAAGCCTTTCCTCATATAATGTATTAATTCATTGATTAAATAATTAATTATTTATTTAAAAATTAGTCTTATTTTACAAATAAATCAATAAATTTTGTATATTTTTTGTCAGAATATAGTATTGAATAACAGTCGCAATGAATGCCTTCAAAAGAGGTACAAATCAGACGCCAAAGTTCAAGGAGTGGTAATCGGTATTGATTTGGGAACCACTAACTCATGTGTGGCTGTAATGGAGGGCAAAACACCTAAAGTAATAGAGAACGCCGAGGGCTCTCGAACCACACCATCGGTTGTGGCCTTTACTCCAGACGGAGAACGATTGGTGGGAATGCCGGCCAAACGCCAGGCCGTGACCAACGCCGCCAACACTTTTTATGCGACAAAACGTCTTATTGGCCGCCGATTTGAGGACAAGGAGGTGCAGAAAGACCTGAATATGGTTTCCTATAAAATAATTAAAGCATCGAATGGGGACGCGTGGCTCGAAGCACATGGAAAACTGTACAGTCCTTCACAAATCGGGGCTTTTATTTTGACTAAAATGAAAGAAACGGCGGAATCATATTTGAACCAATCGGTGAAGAACGCAGTGATCACAGTCCCGGCCTATTTCAATGACAGTCAACGACAGGCCACCAAAGACGCGGGTCAGATATCAGGGCTTAATGTGTTGCGCGTTATCAATGAACCGACCGCAGCGGCCATTGCTTACGGTATGGATAAGACCGACGACCGCGTGATTGCTGTCTATGATTTGGGCGGCGGTACTTTCGATGTTTCCATTTTGGAGATCCAAAAGGGAGTGTTTGAAGTGAAGTCAACAAATGGCGACACCTTTTTGGGCGGAGAAGACTTTGACAATGCATTGGTTACGTATTTGGCCAAAGAATTCAAACGAGATCAGGGCGTCGATGTGACCAAAGACATAATGGCAATGCAGAGACTGAAAGAAGCGGCAGAAAAGGCCAAAATAGAGTTGTCGGCATCGGTGCAAACGGACATAAACCTGCCGTACCTAACGATGGACGCCGGGGGACCGAAGCACATGAACCTGAAGTTATCGCGATCTAAGTTCGAATCTCTTGTGGCCGATTTGATTAAGCGCACAGTCGAGCCCTGCCGTAAAGCCATTTCGGACGCAGAGGTCCAGAAGTCTGAGATTCAAGAGGTGTTATTAGTCGGAGGTATGACTCGAATGCCTAAAGTCCAGGAAACAGTTCAGGAGATCTTCGGTCGCCAACCGTCCAAAGCAGTCAATCCGGACGAAGCGGTCGCAGTGGGCGCTGCAGTTCAGGGCGGAGTACTTTCCGGAAATGTAACCGAAATTCTATTACTAGACGTAACCCCTCTTTCACTCGGAATCGAGACTTTGGGCGGAGTTTTCACAAAATTAATTAATAGAAACACAACTATACCCACAAAGAAGAGTCAGGTGTTCTCCACTGCAGCCGATGGACAGACACAGGTAGAGATCAAAGTATGTCAGGGGGAGAGGGAGATGGCCTCAGACAACAAGATTTTAGGTCAGTTCTCACTGATTGGTATTCCTCCGGCGCCCAGAGGTATACCACAAATTGAAGTGACGTTCGATATCGACGCCAATGGTATTGTTCACGTGTCGGCCAGAGATAAGGGAACAGGAAAAGAACAACAGATTGTTATCCAATCTTCTGGTGGTTTGAGTAAAGACGACATCGAAAACATGATTCGAAACGCAGAGAAGTTCGCCGCAGAGGACAGGAAGAAGAAGGAAATGGTGGAAACGGTGAATCAGGCGGAGAGTATAATACACGACACGGAGTCGAAAATGGAAGAGTTTAAGGACCAGTTGCCCACTGAAGAGGTCCAGAAACTGAAGGAAAAGATAGCAAAGACTAGAGAAGTGTTGGGCAATAAAGACAACGAAACGCCCGAAAAATTGAAGGAAACGACTAATGAATTACAACAACAATCACTCAAATTGTTCGAAATGGCCTACAAAAAGGTATTGACTCTTAATTAATGTTTAAATTCTCTATTATTTCACTAATTTTTTTAAAATTTTGTTTTAATTGTATCAATAGATGGCTTCTGAACGCGAGTCCTCTTCGGGTTCTTCTTCGTCGACGTCTTCGAGTTCTAGCGATGAGACCATTAATCAAGAAAATGAAGAAAAGAAGGAAAAGGATAAAAACTAATATTGAGTTTAGTCGTCATTGCATTTACATTTGTATTGATTTAAAAACCGATTGGTTTTTCAAATTAATTTATACATTACTACTAAAATGTATTTCATATATAATTTCAATTGCGAGCGAACACTGGTTTAAAAAATAATGTTTGAGTTTTTACAGAATCTTAAGTTCAGTTCAAATTAAGTATAATATTATTTAGTAATGAAATCAATTAAATATCACTTTAATTATTATTAGTTATGTGTAGACAAAACTTTATAATTTATTTTATAATAAAATAAAATTAATTCTATTCAATGTTTCTTTTAATAGTTTTTTTGTGTTTTAAATATAATAGTTTTAATCAGTCCTTTCAAAAAACTACCAAAAATGTCATTTTGTGTGCAACTATTTTTAACTTAATTTTAATATTTAATGAGTTTTGTTTTAGTGCTCAAGTAATTCATTATATTGAATATTATTCTCTAGAAATCTAAACCAGACAATTTAGCAATAATGCACTCACTATTGGACTAAAGAGGACACACAACTTATCAAATGTAAAATGCATTCAAATACGGCGAATTTGATTAAAATCAGGGTCGCCAAGGTGGAGGGTATAGCAGGGATGCACAGATGATAGTACATGCCTGATTACCCCCAACTCAGAATAATTTATTAAAAACTTAAATCAATTCTTTCATCATTGATCAAATTATCAGATTAATTATAAAAATAAAAGTGTTCACACTATAGTTCAATAAATGTTTGTCAAATATTTTAAAATTCTTAAAATCTTTGATTTGAAGTAACGATTTTTATTCATTTTTACCACAAAATTCTTCATAAATTCATATTTTTCGGACTTATTTCGTAATTATCGGAAAATAGGAATTATATCAAATTTTCGGAACATAAATAGGGTCTTATTTTAATCTTTATCTCCTGATCGATAAATATTTTCGTAATTACGACAGATCTGAATCACAAGAAAAAAGTCGTATTTACAAAATACCACTTGTTTTGAAAATTTTCAAAATAACTACTGACTTTTTGAACCAGTGTGGAAAGTTTGATCTTACTCTCCCCTTTTTATTTTTTATCGTTTTTTGCATATCCCCTGGCATTTTCAGAGATGATAGCTTGGTGATCCCTAATTGAAATACATATTTCTAATTTTCTGTTCCAAAAAAAATTCTATAGTTTTCAAATCAAATTTATAAGAGAATAATTAGATTTAAAGGCTATCATCATCTATGAGCCCCCCTTGACTACAACGGATATAAGGCTATTATAACACATTGATTTCACATAACTATTAATGAATTGTATATTTCTTTAATAATTTCCGCCTTTTAAGTAGTGTTTCGACACCTGATTAATGGTTTCTCATTTAAGAGGCGTTTTAGTAGAAGAAAGTCTAAATAAAAATGTGATAAATATTTATAATAAAAACCCAAAATTGTATTCTACAGCACTTTATGATCACAACTGTTGAGACCACCCACTCATCACAGTTCTGGTAAAGTTCCTAAAGGAAGACAGATTAGCGACAGTTAAAACCCCGACTGATAGCCGTTAATCATTAAAATAAAATCAAAGCGCGAACTGAATCACAAAAAAAATTTTATTCACAAAATTGTAGAACAAATTCCACACAAAATAAAAAATACTTTGATTTCTTTGACTCAATTTTTTTTGTAATAAAGTTTCGAATAGTCTCTGAATTATGAAGTGAAAGCACGACTGAAACTATGGTCTGTAGTAGAAGACCCCCCGCTCTGACTGTGAACTCTTATGGTTGGCCACAGCCTATGCCATATGCAATCCATTCTGGATGAGCAAACCTATCTGTGCGGTTGTGTGCGAACAGACTAATAATTCAAAACAACCCAAAGTGTTGATACGCCCAAAAAGTTATGTCATTTTCAGCGCTCGGCTATAATTCATTTATGCAATAGCACTGTGGGATACCTGTACTCACAGGACAACACAAATATTAGTATCCAATAGATAGGGGACTTAAGCACCGGGACCTATGATGTACTGTACATGAAATGGAACGTGTATTCACTGTGCGCTTCCATTGACACAACTGATAGGACATTATATTTCTCATTCTTTAAGTTATTTTATTATCTTTTCTATTATTTCTATTATAAGCCCTTCGAAAGCCCTTTCCATTTGTTTTGTATTTATTTTTTTCCTAATATTTATATTCATTTTATTCTATTTTTTATTATTAGTTGTTATTTAAAAATGTGAATAATTTTCTACTGAATTATCATTTGTAGAGAATTTTTAAAACTTATTTTCTTTTTGTTTTGTTATTTGCAATAAATATTGTTTTTTATTATTTTTCTCATTCCTGTTATGCAAAAGAGATTTAAAGTCTTTTTACACTATTTTTTTGCTGATTTAAAAAACTAATTTATAATCTTTCGGCGCGTGTATTAACACAATCACTAATTTGATTCCGAATGAGTGCCTCTTTTCTCAAGTGGTGTTGAAGAAGAACTTCAACTAAACGATCGCCTCCTCTATAAACGATAAGATGTAAAGACTTTTATAGTTTCGATTAGCATTAGCTGAGGTGGGCTTTGAAGCCACTGTACATTCAATAAGTTTTTCCATTTCCGTAATATTTTGTTTCTATTAATACTTAAACCTCAAGAGTTGGGTCACACCAGACGGTCACCACTTCTTTTCTTAACATTCTTGTGCTCATAAAACACACTCTTTTTTTGTTTCAACGATTTTCAAAGTTTTTCTTTTGAAAATATTTTCATTTCATATGAAGTGATGGCATATAAGCCACTGAACAAACTATTCCGGCCATGGCTTTCATCCTGTGATCAAACAGCTATTAATTTTCCGATCAATTCAGTGTACAAGTGTTTGGATGTGACGACTAATCAATGTTTGCCATCGATTGTCTATAATTCTCAACAATATATGAACTTTTGTGGACCTCTCGTCAGTTCGAGACAGTGTTGGTCACAGATATCTAACTGCGAATCCCTGTCCAATAATATTAATCTCAATTGCAATTTAATGAACATTTTCATGAAATCGAAGGCTAGAGTATTAGCTCCGGTCCTATACAGTGCTCCACAGTGTTCTTCGACGTCAAACGTTGCCACATGTGCTCAAACCGATCGAAGTATTCTATCGAATGATAACAAAATTTGGTTCAGAAAATTCAAGCGCCAGAGACCTAAACGATTCAATTGTCCGCACTGTCACATAGCCTTCAGTAATAATGGACAGCTTAAGGGACACATTAGAACCCATACGGGTATTCATATTCAATATTCTCATTATTTTTAGACATATTTTGCATATTCTTTATTATTTGAAGGTTTTATTTATTTAATCAATATTTTCCTAAAGTCTTGTATTCTTTAAGAATTGGAGTAAAATGTTTTAAAAGAAAATATTATTTCAAGTGTTGAATAATTAGAGCTCTTTAAGTCAATGTCAGACACTTTTGCACTTATTTTGAAGTTTTGATTAATGACTTAATTGTGATATAATTATAACATAATGTTTAGGCGAACGTCCATTTGTTTGCGATCATTCAGAATGTGGAAAATCCTTTACCAGAAATGAAGAGTTGACTCGACACCGAAGAATACACACCGGAATCCGACCCTATTCTTGTCTGGTCTGCACAAAACGCTTTGGCCGTAAAGATCATCTGAAGAAACATCAGAGGACTCACGAAAAACGTTTTTATAGCATTGCATCCAATAGTATAAGTTTAGAATCAGTTCCACAAACTTCTTCGTCAACTAATAATAATTTGTCGAATTTTTATAATTCAATGTATTTCCAAATCAGACATCAATTCTAAAAGAAATGATTAATAGAATAGAAATATTATTTCTATTTCAAAGCTCTAATTCTGTGAAACTATTTCAAGAACTAAAAGATAAGTAAACAAAATATTTATGTAAGTCTTGTGTAATATTTGTATTTTTTTAAAACACAGAATTTTGTTTGAGAAGAGTTGTAAACTTTTTTTATTGCCATTACTTATCAATAAATACTAGAAATTTAACTAGACTAATTTATTTGACAATTTTTTTCATATGTGACCAGACTTTCAGGCGCTATGAGAATATGTTATATAAAATTTACATAACAAAACCCAAAAAAAAACTTTATGTGCTCTATGTGTGTGTTCTTGAGCTCGAATTTATTGCTTACAATTGATATATTCTTCTACTCTTACACTACTCTAAGTATGTGTTTATGTGTTTTAGTGAGACATTGACTGATGATATGATATATTCTAACCAAAAAAGTGTGGCACTAGAGTGTAAATTCTTATATAACACTAAAAGCTACTGTTCCTCTAAGACTAAGAGTCTTAGTGTACAGTAGTGTTAGTGCTCTACAAAGATTTTGGGTTTTGAGATCAATTGGTTTTATTTTAGAAGAAAAAACTGTATTTTCAGCGCTTTTCCGGATAATTCATTAACATATTTGCCGAAAATGAATTTATAAGACACCGAATTGCTGTCACATTAATTGAACAATTCTTATCTCAATTTTCGATATTTTTATTTTTTGTTGATTTTATATTCAAAGAAATGTCTTTTATCAGAGTTTCAGTAGTTTTTGTGATTTTTGTATTGGTTTTATGTGAGAGTGTTTTGGTTGTCCGGAGACGTATGTATTTTATGAGATCTCCGGCCAGAGTTCGTAGAGCTCATAGAATACGAGAAGGAACTGTCAAACTGGTGGGCGGACAGACCAATGCAGAGGGCAATGTCGAGATATACCATTTGGGGCGCTGGGGATCAGTTTGTGACGACGAATGGGATTTAGTTGACGCTCACGTCGTCTGTAAATCTCTTGGCTTTCCATTGGGAGCTCTTATGGCCACAAACAATGCACAGTTCGGTAGAACTAGAAGTAAGACTTATTTCCACTTTAATTCAGTTTTTCTTTTAGATGAAAGAAGTTTTAAATAATTTAAATTTGTCTCTCAAATCAAGACTTCAATAAATCGCACAAAACATTTTTGCGATAAAAAAAATGAATATTCCCTAGAAATTGAATGGAAATTCAAAATTAAGAAATTAGAAAATCTTTTTTTCCATTGAAATCAACAGAATTTAAACTTAATTTACACTTCTATTAAGTATATATTGAAGATATTTGCAAATTAGTTATATTTTATCTCTAATCCAATTGAATAATGAAATCCCATTCTCTCTCAACAGAGAACTGAATACATTTATTTGCATTTCATTTAAAAGCAAATTATTTAAACAATAAATTATCAGAAAAAACGGCAAATGATTTAATCGTTTGATATATTTATGAGAGAATCAAATAATTTATTTGTTCGCAAAAATTTGTAGAATTGTCTCATAAACTAAAAGTTGTTTGATTTGAATTTTAAGAGTTAATATGGATGGATAACGTGTATTGTGATGGAGAGGAGCAGGCATTGGACCAGTGCCAGTTTGACGGATGGAAACTACACGATTGCACTACTAATGAGGCCGCGGGTGTCGTATGCAAAACAAGACTCAATGATAGCTACACTGCTATTAATCCGATTGTCAGCTCTTCTAATGGAATGGTAGATAACAAGAATAGCATCGCAGACAACAACGAGAGCACAAGTAATGCCCTCAACATAAGCAATGACGCGCCTCTCCTGACAACCACTTCTAATACTAAAATAAGAGTAATTTCTCTATAATTCAATTCAACAGAAGATATATTACAACACATAAGACATACAGAATTACATTATTCTAATGAGTGTTTATTTTATTTCTTATTTTCTAATTTTATTTATTTTCTTTAATTTATTTAATATTTATTACAAAACATCAGAAAAAATAGAGAAAAACTTTTTTTTGTGAAATATTTTCTTTAAACAGATTTTTTCCAAAGAAGACATAAATACTCGTCTGAGCGGCGGTAGGAATAAATTCGAGGGCAGAGTTGAAGTGAAAGTCTCTGATGACTGGCAACTGGTTTGTGGTGATGGATGGGGTCTATTGGAGGCTATGGTTGTCTGCAGGCAATTAGGTCTGGGCTATGCGGCACACGCTGTGCAAAGCAGTGCATTCGGTGGCCATAATTTATCGCTTGTCTTAAGTGGTGTTCGCTGTAAGGGATATGAAAAAAATTTGGCCGATTGTGTGATGAATGCATTGGGTTCTGTACACCACTGCCCCTCCATTCATGAAAATATTGCTGGAGTTATCTGTACTTCTGGTTTGTCTTAAATTTTTCTTTCGACACTCAATAGTTTGAAACTATTGATGGAATTGTTTGGTTCAGAACTTCCAGATCTGGTTCCGGACGAGAAGGAGATCGAAGCATCCGCTTATTTGGAGGACAGGATGTTAATGCTGTTACAGTGCGCTCTCGAGGAGAACTGTTTGGCCAGTTCTGCCTACACTATCAATAGACAACAATATGGTATTGACTTTTGAGTAATTAATTTTGATTATTGTAAATGAGATAAGAGTTGACTCGAATTGTTTGATCCAAAGGCTGGCAATTCGAACAAAGAAGGCTTTTGCGATTCACAGCTAAGATTGCAAACATAGGAACTGCAGATTTTCGACCATTCCTGCCAAAACACATTTGGGACTGGCATGCATGCCATCGACACTATCACAGTATGGAAGTGTTCGCACACTTCGATATACTGGACAGTGAAGGCAAACGAGTGGCTGAGGGACACAAAGCCAGCTTCTGCTTAGAGGACAACAATTGTCTGAGTAATGTAACCAAGAAGTACGTGTGCGCCAACTTCGGGGATCAGGGAATCACTGTTGGATGCGGTGAGTGATTAACTCAAATACTTCTTTTCATTTCTCCTATAAATGATTAATTGAATGGCAATCTGTTTGACTGCACTCACCCTTCAGTCGATACCTACTTATATAACGTCGATTGTCAGTGGATTGACATAACAGACATTTCTCCCGGAGTTTATCAGTTAAAGGTATGATAAAGACATAGACTTTAATTACCCTAAGTTCCAGTCTATAAGCCGTGCCATGTATAAGCCGGGTAATTTATAACTAATAATAGGCGTAATTTCTTGTTAGTTTTGCAGATATGATTGTCTATTAGTCTTTAAATTTCAATATAGTTTTTGGAATATTCTGTGGAATTTTGTCTAAATTCTGGAAAAATAACAAAATCTTGTCAAATCCTTTAGCGTTTCGTTCGAACTTTTTAATATAAAATCAGATGAAGAATTTAATAGTTTTTAAAGATTGAATAAATTTCAGTTCAAAAATGTAATAGATTTATACTTTTTCTTAACAAAAGCAATTCCGTGTATAAGCCGGACCCATGTATAAGCTGGACCCATGTATAAGCCGAATGTTAGTTTTTTTATACTTTTTTCTTTATATAAGCTGCAGCTTATAGACAGGAACTTAGGGTAATAGCTCTGTCTATAGGTTCTGAAATCTTGTATTTTAGGTTTCAATTAATCCAGAATTCAAGGTATCGGAGCTTAGTTTTGACAATAATGCGGCGTTGTGTACATTCTATTATAACTCATATGTGGGCCGAGTCTTCAATTGCACACTTACTCGTCCCTAAAGACAATTGCACCCAATGGGTTGAGTGAACAAAATCACACTTAAATACTAAGTCAAGTGAAATATACTGTAATTATAACATTAGAATGTTTTGCAATCAATTTCTTTAATCATTAGGATTTTTATAAAATTCTGTTTTCATAAGTTATTTATATTGTATTCTAACTAATAATAAGTGCTATTCTTTATATTCCTCTTATGTTTACATATAATCTATTGTCTGCACATATTATTATATTATATAAGATTTTTGATTGTTTTAATTAATCTTTAATATAAAAAGTCTATGAATTTTCGTTTGAATTCAATTCAATTGTTAGACATATTTATTAATTTTTAGGAATAATTGAGTGATATTTTGTCTTTTGTTTTGTAAAAGAATTTCCAATTGAATTGAAGTGAATTAATAATTAATTCAATAAATTGTACAGAATTTTACTAAAATATACAAATAAATATATAAAATATAACAAAAAATAATATAAATTATGAATAAAAAAATTGATTTAACATTCAATTCGCAAATTAAAAATAGAGTACATATTATTTGTGTGAATGCACTCCAGGAATGTACAATTATTTCATTTAAAGGTAGGCCAGATATAGCGAGGTAGCATAACATACAGTATATGACTGGCTTCAAACAAAAGAGCGCTTAGTTATTATTAGACATTAAAAGACAATAAATTGATTCTTCACTAATCTTATTATTATTTTCATTGTTAATCACCATTAAAGGTGATCTTCGATTTGGATTATTATTTGAATTTATATTCAGATTATTTATTAAAATTGTATTCATTATGAATTACAATCAAAACACGATTAAAACTAATTGTATACAAATGAAAACATATGTTCCGTGAGGTTTGCATTGCTTTACAGTTTTAATGCTTTAATAACTAAGCGCTCTTTAGTCCGAAAAAATTCATATGACAACATATACAATACTTTATCTACTTAAAGAACATCATAAAGTATATATGGCAAAACATAGGGTGTTTTGGTCGTTATACAGCTAAACGCAAAGTAGATTGATAAGCTAGAATAGAAAATATTTCACTGCCTAATGTATTTCGTATTGGCTATGAAATGTAAAATATGCTAATTAACACACAGAATTCTCGTTCTACTTTGAATTTAACTCTATCTGGAATTTTTTAAAAATACAATATATATTTTGATTAATTCTGGAAAATTTCGAAACGAATAATAAACGAATAATGATTTAAACATTTGATTAAATGATCAATTAGTTATTTACTTGAAAAGATAGTTAAAAATGGGTGGGAGTGGTTGCAACAAATGTAAAATCTATTTTCTTAAGGAAGCAGAGATAATAAAATATAATCTGAGTATTATATTGAATCAATTCATAGAAAATAATACATTCACTTATTATTCCAAATTTATCTTATCGAGACAATTCTATTATTTTAATAAACAGCAGAAATAAATATGAAATAATCTGTTGAAAAACATTTAGAACATGTTATATTAGTTTAATTAAAATTGTTAACATTTCTAAATTTTATTCAATACTCACTTCATAACATCTGAAATAATTGATAGTAAACAACTTCCAACACGAAAATCCCACTCTTTTATCACCAATCCGTTCAATTAGTGAATTCAGCTGCATACAAAAATTTATAATTAATAATAAATTTAAAAAGATGGATGAATTAGTTGTAATAAAAAAATATAAAACTTTATCTTAACTTAAATTATCTTATTTTCTTAAAATATGTGTTTTCTAATGTTTTATTATACAAGTTTTATTTACTTTTATTTTGAAACTAATTAAAAACAATCTTTTTCTATACTGAAGTGAATTTCTTCTATTTTTTCGCATTAAAGAAATAGATATAGAATTCAATAGTTTATAGGATTTATTCGCTTCAGAATTGACTGACGAAGA
>JAQFXN010001838.1:0-14070 GCA_034693365.1 Liacarus xylariae
ATACTTCCCCCCCCCCCCATGGCTACACCTGACTGCACTAATAAACCTTTAATTGTGATAATTCATTATTTTTCTTTTTGCTTTTTAATACAATGTTTCAGCTATGCTCCAGTTAATCATTGGGATTATAAATCAATTTCATCCGATCATAATCTATAAAAATCTAAAATGTAACATCTAATCATCGTGTCTGCCCACACACTTTAAATGGTTCTGATTTTTTATCAATTTGACTGATAAAATTTATTAATAATGTGAACTAGTGTAATCATATTATTATTTAGCATTTTCAAAACTTAAATTTAACAATTTATTAAATAAAAAAGTCATTAAATAAGTGAAATTAGTTTAACATGATTTGTTCAATACATTACTTATTATTTAATCTATTCATCTCTGCAGTAATACTCATCTATAAAATCGATGCAATGGATGAGGAAGTGTTTGATGACAACAATTTCATCATATCATTGAAGAAACAGCACAATACCAACAGATTTATAAAATCCAAACGAGAATTAGAATTAACAGAATTGGAGCCAATTATACAACAGAATCCGTGCAATAATAGTGTGCATCCGATCTCTGTATTCATCCATTCTGTGGGCACAACAAGTGTTCAACACTTCAAAAGACGTGAAACGATGAGAAATACATGGGTTAGTGCTTTCAGACAATACAATATTAGCGTATATTTTGCTGTTGGCCTGAATGACAATCAAACAGTTAATGATTTACTACGAGTCGAGGCTCTAAAATATAAGGATATAATACAATTCCAGTTCATTGAAAGCTATTATAATTTGACACTAAAAGCCATTTCAGTACTGAATTGGATTAATAAGTATTGTATTGACGCTAAGTATATATTGAAAGCTGATGACGACGTGATTGTCAATCCGCAGCTATTGCTGGATAAGTTGCCGGAGTTTAGGAATGGCATCAGTGGTTATATATTTAGGAATCTGACAGCTATCAGATATACTAAGAAAAAGCATTATATACCTGTCCAATACTATCAGCCCAGACGTTTTCCCGACTTTGTATTCGGTCCCACAGTTGTGATGACCAGAAATATCGTACCCGTGCTCTTAAATACGATACACACCTATAAGGGATATGTGCTCTTCATTGACGACATGTTCATTTCGGGTATAATTGCAAAGGAGGCACACATCGCAATACACGACTCACCACTTATACGTTGGACAAAGTGTAGAGACATTAAACTCTTATACACACAAGTCGTTACATACACTTGTCGTTCAGAAGTGATACTTAAATTGTGGTCCAAATGGCAGACTTTGACTACAATTAAAACAGCAATTAAGCAGTCATTAGAGAACTCAAGCAATTATTTTGCACAATATCTCAATTATTTTATAATTTTCACTATAATTGTTATGTTTTTGATTTATAGGTCAAATATTTTTAATTCATTTATTAGTTTTAATTATTATTTGAGTAATTTGTATAATCAATGGACAAAAAAAGAGATTTATAAGAAATTATTGACTAAATTATAAATAAATAAAATAATTTTCATCCAGCTCTGGTCTCTTTCTCGCCTGTCCCTTTAACTCCAATCAGGAATATTACCTGTATTCAAATTTTGGAATGGCCAATGAACTTAAAGTCAGATATTGTATTTTTTTATCTTGCTACTTTCTTTTGTATTTTTCATATTGCAGGATTTAGTATACCCTACCCGTTGGTATGTTGAGAAAATTTTCTCAAAATACTTCCTCTATGCCCACCCCCTGATTCGACCGACCATTGACGACCCCTGGTTTTTAAGATATTCTTAGTCAAATCATATTGCCTTGAATTTTATTGTAATTCATGATAAAGAATTAATAATTACGTTTTCATCTCATTCAACAAAATGTATTTTTATTATTATTCTTTGAACACTTTTATTATTAATCTCTAAATATTTTTCATTAAATAAATTTGAATCTGTTCACCAGCATCAAATAAAATGTTTTCACAGGTGTGATCTAAAGCGGATCATGTTCATTTGTACTTGCAGTCATGACGTTAATATACTTATACGTCATTGCTTCAAATTTCTTATCCACATATATAAAGAGTAATTTTGGTATTTTTAACACACTTATCTCAAATTATCTATTAAACTTATTATTAGAAATCGGATAACGAAAAGGAAGCATTAAAATAAATAATCAACATTTTTCAAAAATTTTGTTGTCTTTTAAATTGAAATTTCTCTAGAAGGGTAAACAACGATGGTTCCAAGTTTAAAATAAAGTTGTTGTTAGATACTTTGATTCAATATTTGTCCCCACGCCCACCGACCCCCTCTTGATCTGTGACTATTACCTCCGCGTTTTTGTGCAAATCTGTTAAAATGCTCATTTGATCAGAAAAATGTTTCAGGGGCTGGTTTAAAGAATGTTGAATTTTCTTACGCAATTCACAGAATTGAAATATCCTGTACCATTTAAAAGATATTCCTATTTAATTTTGTCTACATTTTTTGATTTACATTATATGTGTTTTTGACTGTTTTCCATTGAAAATTCATGGTTTTTGAAGTTTATTTTGAACTGCTTTAAGCAATTCGATCAATTTGATTTTAGTATCATAAACACTTCAATTCTTCCTGTTTGTAATGCGCTTGATCTCCACCTCCTACCTAGTGTGGGTCAGGTGGGAGATATAGGGGAAAGCGTTTGTATCGTATTGTCATATATCACGTGATCAAAATTAATTTTTATCTTATGGATAAAAATTGAGGTTTAATAAACTTAACAATGCAAAAATCAATATTAAATTATCCCAAACCGTTTAAAGTTATTATAAATATTCAAGCTACAAGATTAATGAATACCCCCTACTAAATATGCACAATTGAATTATTCTGGAATAACAAGTTGAAATTTTATTGTGAAAAATTCTGGTGATTTTAGACTAAGAATTAAAAATATTACAGAATTTTCAAATTGAAAAAAATAATAATAATTTAGTTTTATGTGACAGAAGTAATCAATGAAATAGAGTTTGTTTTAATCTATTCATCGATTCAATCAAAATAGGCTTTTGTGGTGAAAAACACTTATTGTCTTTCAATTTCGGCGCTCAGTTGTGCCAATCGAGTCTCGGCAGCAGTGAGTCTGGCCTCCACTTGAGTGGCCTGTGCTGTGTCCAGACGTCTCTCCCGTTCCAAAACCACGAGTTCCTGTTCCAGAGTTCTCACGGCTGTGATCTCCTGCTCCAAAGCAGTCAACTCCCGACGACCGGCATCTCTGTGTCGGCGCAGATCAGCCTCAGCTCTGGTGATGAGCTGTTGGGCTCTCTGGACGAGTGCTGTGGCCTTTTGCAGCTCTTCCGCAGTTCTATTTCCCGGTTGTTGACCCCCGTTCTCAATCTGTGCACTCAGTTGTGCCAATCGTGTCTCGGCTGCTGTCAGTCTGGTCTCCACCTGATTGGCCTGTGCTGTGTCCAGTCGTCTCTCCCGTTCCAAAACCACGAGTTCTCTCTCCAGAGTTCTTACAGCTTCGATCTCCTGTTCCAAAGCAGTCAATTGCTGTCTTCCGGCATCTCTGTGTCGGCGCAAATCAGCCTCAGCTCTGGAAATAAGTTGTTGGGCTCTTTGGACGAGTGCTGTGGCTCTCCTTAGCTCTTCTGCAGTTCTATTTCCCGGCTGTTGTCCTCCGTTCTCAATCTGAGCACTCAGTTGTGCCAATCGAGTCTCGGCAGCTGTCAGTCTGGTCTCCACCTGATTGGCCTGTGCGGTGTCCAGTCGTCTCTCCCGTTCCAGAGTAACCAATTCCCTCTCCAGAGTTCTCACGGCTTCGATCTCCTGTTCCAAAGCAGTCAACTGTTGTCTACCGGCGTCGCGATGTCTGCGAAGGTCTTCTTCAGCTCTGGTGATGAGCTGTTGTGCTCTCTGGACAAGTGCTGTGGCTCTCTGTAATTCCTCTGCTGTTCTATTACCCGGTTGTTGACCCCCTCTCTCGAGTGCAGTACTCAGTTCTTGGAGTCTGTTCTCGTGCTCGAGTAGTCTGAGCTCAATCTGATGTGCTTGGGTCGATTCAATCTGTCTTCCCTGTTCCAGTGCCAACAATTCCCGCTCCAGTGTTCTCACGGCCGCGATCTCAGTCTCCAAAGCCTGGGTCTCTCGTCTGCCGGCATCCCTGTGTCGCTGGAGATCCCGCTCTGCAGTGGCAATAACCGTACGCGCCCTCTGAATGAGCACATCGGGCAATGTAGCTTGCTGCTGCTGTGCCCCAACTGTCCAATAGGAATATATAGTGTTAATCGAGAGAAACATTAGCTTAGACTTAGACTTTTAGGACTAAAAACTTTTAGATTTTTCAGTCCATAAGACTTGTTATACAGTGCTTTTCAAAAATAAAACCTAGAGATTAATATATTTTCTGTGGAATCTCTAGATGTTATTCTTGAAAACAGCTATATTTCAATACATACCATAGGCGGTGGTCAATACGAAAGCGGCTAACAATAAAAATTTCATTGTTATTATTGTCTTAACTTTAACTGTTAGTTAAATTTTAAGAATTGATTTCGTTGTGAGAACTTTCATACTATTTATATGAAATCGATTCACTACTTAATCAATGTGAGTAAATGTGCTCATCCTTGCAGATGTCCTGTTCAATAATTAAAGAAACCCATGCACTCTACAATCTAACAAGTTCCTATACGGTTCTGCTCAAGGATAAAATAGAGGATCTTTTGTCATTGCTCCTATTGTGGACTACACGTCCACAATGATGTCATTGTCTATGACAAACATATTTATTATGCAAAATCTAAAAATAATCCTGCTAGCTACTGTATATTAATTTTTTGAAATAAACAATCAAAAATAACAAAAATAATTTCATTGATTTTTATCAAATTCTAACTATTATCAAATATGTTTAGTTGAATAACAAGACTACCTTTTATATAGTGAGATATAAATAGAAATTCAATAATGGAAAGTTACTAAGTTAGTTCATAAATTAAACAAGTAAATTCTAATAAATAAATTAGATTTTATTTTTGAAAAGCTAGAGTCCTTCAAATCTAGTATTTTCTATGAAGTGTTGCGCAACTAGGTGAACTATTAAATTGTATTAATAATATTCTTTTAATATCTTAATTAATATTTGATATTTAAAAAAAAAATTATATTAAAACTTATCGTAATAGTCAAACTGGATTGCTACTATTACACGTAAACCTATCTAGCTAATAGTGAATTTCTATTCCTAAAATAACGATTAAAAAATTATCCGGTTTTAAAAACTGAATAATATATTTTTAATTTTCTAAACATGCTGCTATTATTTGTTAATTTTTAAAAAATATTATATTAAAAATTAATTAATAACCTATTCAGCTTTACTTAGTTTAGATCTGAAACTGCAGGATATACCTTGATTCTATAAGTTTTATGGTGCTTTTCAAGGATGGAGAATCTCATTTATAAAGGAAACTGAAAGTAATTATGATATAATATAGTCTTGTCTTCTCTGTTTTATGCATTTCTCTTGACCATATTTACCTAAAAGTTATTTAATGTACATTCACTCAATTGAGGGTAACTATAAGATTGGATAGAATTAAAAACGCTTCATTCAAATCCATAATTCACCCATCATTAGTCAAAATGTGACTAAGGAGCAGAGGTAACCAAGGAGAGACATAGCCAAAACCCTTCATGGACATTTTTAGGTTGGAGAACATTTTTTTATACTTTGACCTTGCTTCTCACCCTTGTTTCTGTCATTTTGAGAAAATATTTTCAAACTACAGTGAGTTTCAAAATGATAAGTTTGATGAACAAAGTGATATATTTTTGAAACCCTTTGAGACACATATGTGCTGTGAGTTTCATTAAGATCTGATAAATGGTTTAGTCTGTACACACTTTTGTGTAAAACTTAGGGTTAAAATTGTTTCAAAAAGATAGATTTCAATCGCTCGAGCAATAGAAAGTCAATGCAACTCTATCGGATTTTAGGTTATGAAGGAGTTTAGGGTTTTTATCCCATCCATTAACCTCTGAAAAATATCTCTTAGTAATTATCAATAGAAGATAGTGTTGGCGAGTCAGGGTAGTTGACTTTATTAATACTAAACAATTATTGCATCTGTTTATGCAACCAAATAAAACAATTATCTTGTTTTAGATTCCATTTTTACCATAGAATTTTGGCCAATTTTTCAGAATTAATTTTTTTTAATACCGAGGGCAGGCAACAATTGGGATTATACTTGTGAATACAAAAAAACAATAAAAATTATAGTCTATTTATTTTTTTCTTTAGCTACAAATTTATAATCAATAATTTTTTTATTTCGTATGCATTAAAACTAATATAAATAAAATTATAAGAAAATTCAATTCAATCCCAGCACAAAATGACAGCTATAGTCTGACAGTTATGATTCTATTATTTCATTTACTTTCGGATAAAAACACGCTATTTCCTTATTTCACAGAATTCACTGGATTAAATGATACGTTAAAACATTTCCCATTATATAATTCAACAAATTCCATTGACTTTCAATTAATCTGTCGCTTTATTTTTTCCTTATCTATCTTTTAAAACCATTTATATGACACGAGTTTTTTTTACACAGACTAAACCAATAATTTGATCCTAGTGCCACTCAAAAAACATTTTTGTCTAGATGTTTAGTATAACATATAGAAATTTCAAAGAATTATCTCAGAAGGTTCAAAAGTTATATCAATTTATTAGCAAACCTATTATTTTGAAACGCACTGTACTCTTACAGTTTATTGGAATCCAGTTTGAGAGGCGAAAATAAGATATTGTTCACCGCCTAATGTATTTCCTATGGATTAATTAATGTAAAATAATATAGTTTACAAACATAACTTTCACTTGAATTTAAAAAGAACTCATCTATATCCTGACTGTGCCAATTTTGACTACAATAGAGCCAATGACAAGCCCCGATCGAAATCATACACTAAAAAGATAGTATTACTTATGTTAGGCACAATTGTTTGATACAATTTAGAGAATAGGTTTATTTGGATAATCATTAAAAAATATATGACATATTGAAAAAAAAGATATGTACAGTGAGAATCATTTTAAACTGGACGGACAAATGCTTGACTATAAAAACTTCAAGCTAATGAGTAAGAATCAAACATTTGTTAGTCCAGTTTAAAATGATTCGCCACTCTATGTTTTTCTGTATGGGAATGTATTAATTTGTACTAGTGCAACTAATACTTGAATAACTTCTACTACTAATGTTTGAATTATAATAAAATAATTTGATTATATTTTTTAAAAAAAAATTACTTTCTATCAAATCTATCAAATCTGACAAATTTTAAAAAAAGAATCCTACCTAAGATTCAACCTAAATGTCCTTCAACTCTTAAAATAATGTATCCTAATTGTATTAGTACGTATTGCACTAGTACAAATGAAAGCATACCGGACCGGACCGAATTTAGGGGTCAAATTTAGTAGATCAGTTTTCGAAGAAAAAAAGACAATATAAAATTAGATTGGTTTGAACACACACACCCTGGTGAATATAAATGATGAAACAAATGAATTAATTTGGAAATAAAATGAAATCTTTATTGAAAAATATTTTACAATTGAATTTTGGTTTAAATAAATTGTAAAATATTCACATGAAATACAGGAATAATTTAGTTTAATGGGAGAGAAATTATTTAATGAAATAGATATTGAAATCTATTCATCGATTTAAACAAAATTAGATTTTGTGGTGAAAAACACTTATTGTCTTTCAATTTCAGCGCTCAGTTGTGCCAATCGAGTCTCGGCAGCTGTGAGTCTGGCCTCTACTTGAGTGGCCTGTGCTGTGTCCAGACGTCTCTCCCGTTCCAAAGTAACCAATTCCTGTTCCAGAGTTCTCACGGCTGTGATCTCCTGTTCCAAAGCAGTCAACTCTCGTCGACCGGCGTCGCGATGTCTGCGAAGATCAGCCTCAGCTCTGGTGATGAGCTGTTGTGCTCTTTGGACAAGTGCTGTGGCCTTTTGTAGCTCTTCTGCAGTCCTGTTTCCCGGCTGTTGACCCCCGTTCTCAATCTGAGTACTCAATTGAGCCAAACGAGTCTCGGCTGCTTGAAGTCTGGTCTCCACCTGATTGGCCTGTGCGGTGTCTAGTCGTCTCTCCCGTTCCAAAACAACGAGTTCTCGTTCCAGAGTTCTCACGGCTTCGATTTCCTGTTCCAAAGCAGTCAATTGCTGTCTACCGGCGTCGCGATGTCTGCGAAGATCAGCCTCAGCTCTGGTGATGAGCTGTTGTGCTCTCTGGACGAGTGCTGTGGCTCTCTGTAACTCCTCTGCTGTTCTGTTTCCCGGTTGTTGACCCCCGTTCTCAATCTGAGTGCTCAGTTGTGCCAATCGAGTCTCGGCAGCTGCCAGTCTGGTCTCAACCTGAGTGGCCTGTGCTGTGTTCAGTCGTCTCTCCCGTTCTAATACAACGAGTTCTCTCTCCAGAGTTCTCACGGCTTCGATCTCCTGTTCCAAAGCAGTCAACTCCCGTCGACCGGCATCTCTGTGTCGGCGCAAATCGGCCTCAGCTCTGGCAATGAGTTGTTGTGCTCTTTGAATGAGTTCTGTGGCCTTTTGGATCTCCTCCTGTGTTCGGGTGTCTGTCTGTCCCTCTTTCTCAATAGCAATACTCAACTCTTCCAATCGGAATTCGTGCTCCAGTAGTCTCACCTCAAGCTGATGGGCAACAGTCGATTCAAGCTGTCTGTTCTGCTCCAATGCCCTTAACTCCCGCTCCAATTTCCTGACCTCTTCAATCTCTGCCTCCAAAGCCTGGGTCTGAAATCTACCCCCGACTGCGTGTCTCTTCAAATCCTGCTCTGCTCGTCGGATTATGGCATTGGCCCTCTCTATGAGCACATTAGGCAACTGTAGCTCTTGTTGGGCCTCAACTGTCATAAAGCAATATATCATTAATTGTCTGAAACATTCCTAAACTATACTTTAGTCCATTAGTCTATTGGGACTTATTATAGTTCATCAATGCATACCATAGGCGGCGATCAATACGAAAACGGCTAACAATAAAAATTTCATTTTTGTTTTTTCTTAAGATTGACTAATATCTGAATTAAATTAGAATGATTTCAATAATGAGCCTGGTACACTATTTATATGAAATTCATTCTATTACTGAATACAACCAATACATATCAGTGAATCTGATCATCCGGTCAGGTGTTGTATTAAGTGCACACAACTATTATCATTTAATTATTACCCATTTCTAGAATAATGATGCAGTATTTTGACATTGCTCATATCGATTACTATATGCTAACAATGATAATATTTCCTGCATTGATGTTATTACACAAATATATTCTCTGACATCTTTATAGCTATAGTTATCTTATTTTTAAACTGAACAAGCAAATGCTTTATTCTTACTTATTAGTTTTGAGTTTTTATATTCGATTAATTTTTAACCGAAAGATTAATATTTATATCAAATAAATCAAAATTAGAAATTTGATACAATGACTTTCTATGACTGTAGCGCAGAAAGAAATACCCCCCCCCCCCCACCACCACCACCTGACACTGACATTTTCAAGTCTGGACATGCCTGCCTGTAGCAGGGATGGGAAAATCAAAATATTTCAGGGAGGGGTATTGATTTTCCAAAAATTCAGGGTGGATCCAGGGGATAGAGGTTGAGGATGTATTTCGCATTCGTTAAATTCTTTCACAATATGATTTAAAATGACGCAATTTAACAGAATTTTGACTAATTCTGCAAGAATTTAACAGAATTTTGACTAATTCTGCAAGAAATTAACAGAATTTGACGAAATTTAGCCGATATTTGAAAAATTTCTGGTATTTTTCCAAAATTCTGCAGAATATTCTTCAAAAACGCCGCCTTCAGCACCGTTTTCTCAAAATTGCTATGGGGGTGGTGTACTTCACGTGCCATCTAGGGATATCGGTCAAGATCACAGAAGGGTATTCCTGGTCCTGTATCAATTCCTTATTTCAATAACAAATATATGTGAAGTATACAAACTTCTAATACCAATATTAGTTTCTAATAATTGTTAATAGTTTTTGAAAATTTCTGATTGAGATTCGACACATAAAATCAGAGATAAAAGGAGAACTCATCCCAGATTAGGTTCGAAAAGCTACTATCCTTTTATTTATTAGAAAAAGGTCCAGTGTATTATCTAGCAAATTTGAGCTCATGAGCATTGTGTAGTGACCTAAAGGTTGCGATCCGAGATGCAAGTTGTAGAAATGAGTTAACTAAGAAGGGTAGCTATAGTTACAGTAGAAGAATAAAAACAATCAGAAACCCTGGGCTTAACTTTATTTAAGTTAAATGAAAACGATTCTGTTATTAATTAATGGCAATATAGTATATGTGAGTGAACTCCTAATTCGTTATTATTCCAGAAAAGTCACTTATCTTTACTGTGTTTCTCAAGGAAAAAGTAGCTCTCCTAGTATAGACTTTTAGTTCAGGATGATGTCACTGTCTGCTACAAGCATGTTCACCTAATACTAATCTTGGTATTTATAGTTAATTTGAAATACATAGCATAAATCAACAAACTACTATCACTAATCATGATCAAATTTTAAATTATATCTATTGTCCTGCTTAACAAATCCTATTTTAAAACTACAAACATACTTAAACTTGTAAATTATTTTGTGCATAGCGTGTTATTAGTATTTCTAATCAAGATCTTTTAACTTATGTTTAGACTCTTATATAGTACATTAATTTATTCTTATATAGTTCATTCTAAACCGATTCCTTCACGTCTAGATCAGTCTGCAAAGAGATTACGTAACTTTATTAACTATTGAATCATTTTGAGCATGGATTGAACTTAGTTGTCATGTGATTTTTATAACCATTAAACATAAGTTTATCTCAACATTTAATGTTTTATGTAAACATGTTGTCTAATTTATTTTCTATATTTATAATCAAATTAGAAATTTATCCGGTTTAGAAACTTTACTACATTTTTATAAATTTATTATATTATTTACTTATTCTAAAAATATGTGAAGAAATAATACAAATGGACTAGAAGTTTTCTCACTACTATTTTGAAAATAGAAATACTAAGTTATTATAGCATATTATGTAATATAATTAAGGTTGCAAAATTTCATAAAATTTAAAAATGAGTGAAACTTTCAGTAAAACTTTCACTGAAAGATTGAAACTTTCATTTTTTTAGTGAAAGATTCGAAAGCAATATTTTTGACAATTATTTCTGCAATAAACTAATTTTTGATACTAAAAATCTTGTTTAAGATGTATAAAGTCTTCTCTTAAGTAAAATTGGACTAAATCTTGGTTATTTTTTAAAATTGCAAAATTAAACTAGATTTAAAACAAAATCCTTGAAATAAATGTATAAATAAAACTATTGTTCTGACTCTAACTATAGCTCTAACTGCTCTAATTAAATAATCTAATAAGATTTATCTACAAAAGCTGAATTATAATATATTAATGATCGATTTTTTTTATATTTTATATGCACTGGGCTAAAAAACTTATAATGTAACATAATACACCGATTCAAATGCTGAACCTATATTGACTACTACATTATATTGACTATTAAATACTCTAATTGATTTGAAATTATACATATACTGATATGAATTTTTAAACTCCCTAGACCTCCAGGATAATGCCTTTATTCTAATATTTTTGAGGTGTTTTTCAAGGGTGGTTTATTTATAAGTTAAATAAGATATTAATACATTTTATTCTATCAATTCAAACCATCAGAACTGTTAGCATTACTGGTACAAAGTTTTTTGCTGATATGTATTTTAAGACCAAAATATAATCGACCTGTATTAATCATAAGCATAGTAATTAGTAATACTCTACTTCTCAGTTAATTTTGAAATTTCACATAGTATTCTTTCAAATAAACACTGTATTTTAATTATAAAATATCAAGTTGATGTAAACTCGTCATCATTTTAAAATGTACAGCTAATAGACTATAATTTGGCTTTATAATTTATTAATTTGTGAACGACAGCCAAATATAAGTTTGAAATGAAAACTTAGTAATTGATTGAAATTTTTGTAACAAAATTGTTTTCAAATTATTTTGAAATTGGTCACAGATTAATCAAATAATGTAAAATAAAGCGAATTAGTATAATATAATCTATTAGCTGTACATTTGTGAGAAAAAGTAAGTTTAATGTATTTTTCAAAAATTATTTGGAACAATACCACTCTAAATTTTTATATTGATTTGTCTCTCTAAATAATTTCAAGTAAGATATCAATAAATATTGTCAATTAATATTTTACGTATAATATATATATCAAGAAATTTTAATATAGTTATGGGTGATTTCTGTTTTGTCCGAAACTCTAAAAAAATCAATTCAATATTATTTTTATCTTCAATTAGATTTAATAATAGCCCTTAAAGCCAAGAAAGTAATGAGATATACAAAAAATATATTGATTTTACAGCCTTTAATACTAATTTATAATAATTTTATGAACTTATAATTTCCTATAAAACTAAATCTCTTTGGTTAAAGTCTAATAATAAATAACAGCAAAGTTTTCTAATAAATTTTCTACGTTTATACTAATATTTCTCAATTCATTTCAAAGTTTATTTAATTTGAATAAACGTTTTTTTTATAACAAGGCCTATCTATATAGTTTGGAGATTTTTCAGAGCGGTTTATTTGGATAACTATATTTTCATTTCAAGTTAAATAAATGAGTCGAAAATTCAAAAATAAAATTGATTTAAAAGCTTATCTACTCTTGTTTATCTCTAATTTAACTTACAGTATGATTGCACTATAAATTAATATACAAGTTGAGTATTGTAATGCTGCAAGTTAATAAGAAGCAAACACACGTAGTAAGATTTTCATGCAATTTTCATATTGAATAATTTTAATTGATATGGATGAAATCATTATAAAGATAAAGGGAACTAACGTTTTGATTGAGCTTGTCTAATTTAATTGAGTTTACGCTTATTGTACTCAAAACATAAATATACACAACTAATTAAAAAATAAAAAATTAATTCCTCATAGTTTTCGACATAGTTACAAAATCGGAGGGTAATAGGAGGAAGTTAATCAAGCCATTCAATCATTGTTTTAATCCCCGTCCCACCTTCCAAATTAAATAAAAAAAATTATAATAGATTCTTTGTGTGTAAAATATAATTTAAAAAATAAATTAGCTGGATCTTAAGAATACTTTTTTGGAAATATTATATTAAATCATAAAACTCATATTAGTCACGAGAAATAAATTAGCTTATAAATAAAACATTATTGATTAACAATATATGGACAATTGAGAAAAGGTCGGAGATGGTGTCCCATTTAATTTCTGGAAGACTGTATATCCTCTGACCCAGCAGACCTAGCTATAACGTTTTAAACTACAGCAGCATTTTACATATTAAATAACTAAAATCCTAATAGATGAGATAGACTTTTATTTTTATAAAATTATCTAATCATTAATATTTTTATAATTTAATTTTATCTAAACGCAATTTTCAGTAGACACTTTGGTTATATTCCATGTTTCGCAAACAGGTACCTCTTCAGTTAGTGAAGTGAAAGATAGCTCCAGCCCGGAATACCCCCCTCCACGCCTGGCAAAATTTATCGTCAACATTATTCTATTGACAGATACCAAACACAAAAAATGGTAAATCAACCTAAAAAATTTGAGAAAAGCTAATATTTTGAACCTTCCACATCCCTGCTCTCCTCTATAATAAAATTTTCAAAGAATCTTACAGAATTTTGATTAAACATGTATTTTATCTTATTCACTTTATAATACTGCATATTTTTTACCATTTTGCAAACTGACATTTTCACAGAACTAACACTAATTCTCTTATTATAGACCCTCTCCCCTGTCTATGCCGAGTGTGACCAAGAGTTATATGTGAATAAATTTCTTCATAAGACGTTTGAGATTAACCACAGTAAATATGAGAGAGAATTAGTTGTTGACTGA